>CM066329.1:370286576-370531576 GCA_033807585.1 Hydrophis major
AGGAGGAGGAAAGTGGGAAGGAGAAAGAGAGATGGCAAAGGAAGGAGAAAGAGTGAAGGAGGAGGAGGAGGAGGAAGAGGAGGAGAAGGAGGAAAGTGGGAAGGAGAGAGAGAGATGGCAAAGGAAGGAGAAAGAGTGGAGGAGGAGGAGGAAGAGGAAGAGGAAGGAGGAGGAGGAGGAGGAGGAGGAGGAGAGGAGGAGGAAGGAGGGAGGGAGGGAAGGAGAGAGAGAGATGGCAAAGGAAGGAGAAAGAGTGAAGGAGGAGGAAGAAGAGGAGGAGGAGGAGGAAAGTGGGAAGGAGAGAGATGGCAAAGGAAGGAGAAAGAGTGAAGGAGGAGGAGGAGGGAGGAGGGGGAGGAGGAGGGGAGGGGGAGGAGGAAGGAGGGAGGGAAGGAGAGAGAGAGAGATGGCAAAGGAAGGAGAAAGAGTGAAGGAGGAGGAGGAGGAGGAAGAAGGAGGAGGAGGAGAAGAGGAGGAGGAAGGAGGGAGGGAGGGAGGGAGAGAGAGAGATGGCAAAGGAAGGAGAAAGAGTGAAGGAGGAGGAGGAAGAGGAAGAAGGAGGAGGAGGAGAAGAGGAGGAGGAAGGAGGGAGGGAGGGAAGGAGAGAGAGAGATGGCAAAGGAAGGAGAAAGAGTGAAGGATGAGGAGGAGGAAAAAGAGGAGGAGGAGGAAAGTGGGAAGGAGAGAGAGATGGCAAAGGAAGGAGAAAGAGTGAAGGAGGAGGAGGAGAGGAGGAGGAGGAAGGAGGGAGGGAAGGAGAGAGAGAGAGACTGCAAAGGAAGGAGAAAGAGGGGGGAGGAGAGGAAGAAGAAGAGGAATAAGAAGAGGAGGAGGAGGAGGAAGAAGAGAAATAAGGAGGGAGGGAAGGAGACAGAGAGATAGGGACAGGGGAAGGGAGAAGAGAGGGAGGGGGAGAGAGAAAACTAGAGAGAAAGTGAGTGAGAGAGAGAGGCAGACTGACTGACTGGATGACTGGCTGACTTTTAAAAGTCAGGACTGTTTATTCTGTTCTATCAAAGGTATATAACTTAAAACTCCAGGGCTTGAGGATAGGTTAAGTAGCCCACACCAACTTCCCAGCATCATATGAAGCATTGCATGTTGCATTCACACAACATGCTTCCCCTAAGGACCAAATTAAATTATTTCTTGAGTATGCAGAGCACGTGGATGTAAACAAATGGTACTACAGGAGCATCCAACACTGATGTTAACCTTAAGGTAGCTTAGCATTTGATGTGAATGCACTGGCTAGGTGTTTCAGCAAACTTGATCAAGGAAATTGCCAGAACCTACAAATAGTGCAAATTCATACTGAGACAGAAATATTAAATTACATCTTTAGTTCTCAGATGACCAGCCATGATACATCTTTCAAAGTCTAATAGATCACGATGCATATTTTCTTTTCCCCCATCGATTTTCATATCATTTTTTTCCCCAATCAAAATCCAAGGGAAAAAAATCAGAATGAAAAATATTGTATTTGGCCTATGGCTGGATTGCTATTAATGGGGAGCTAACGAAAACTCAATCCAACCCAGAATAAGCAGCTTTCACTTCTCTTGTCATAAGTGGTGAAATTATGCATGCTCTGTTAAAAGGTATTCTACTGAACCTAGTAAGTCTTACTCAATGGAAACAAACCAGGCTGTTCTCTGAATCTCAGATATTGGGATTGCAATCTTGCCGTTGAGGCCCTGTCCTCATCATACCCATATTTCTTTTTTTATTTAACTTCAACAAAAAACTGAAATGCATATTGTATGTGGAACAAGTCCACAAGCCTTAAAGTTGCAAAGCTTGGAGAACCATGCTCTAGAACACTGTTTAATGATGCCTGGACTTCAAGTCCCAGAATTCCCCCAGCCCCATGGAATTCTGGGACTTGAAGTCCACAAGTCTTAAAGGTGCCATGTTTGGAGGAAGATGATGTACAGCAGTATTTTATGCATGGACTTCCACTCCCTGAATTCCCCCAGCTCCATGGTGTTCTGGGAGTTGACGTCCACAGATCTTTAAATCACTGAAGTTGAGAAACACTGCTCTATCTCCATCTCTCTTGCAGCATTCAACACCCTGGAGCTTGCCTCCCTCCATCTATTGGTTTAATGTCCCGGTTCCCCTTGCTTTTCTACAAATATATGGTATTATTCATTTGATAATAACTCTTAAAGTATTAGTCAGCATTAAGACTGGGGGAAAGCTAAGTAACATGACAACAAAAGGAAGCACTGAGTTGTGTGAAGGGACCAATTGGTGCCATGAAATATCTCAGGATTCACATCAAGAGGCAACAGATGTTCTCTGGGGTGGAGGTTACTGAACTTGATGGCTGTTTAACACACATACACCCTCATAAAACCACAGATGGCCTGCCTTGAAGATCAGCTTCTAGGGAATAGCTACAGAAGAGGCCAATTGTCCATTTGTCCACGGTTGTCACTTTTCTGGATGCATCTGTTTGACCACCGCATGACACATGAATTCGAGATTAGATGTAGCCTCAAGACTGTTCCAACTTCAAGATCTTCTGGTGTTCTTTGCCCAACCACATCCACCTGACCCGCCAGGCAGGGGATGTTATAGGTCTCCTCTTTGAAGGAAGTCCATCTGGTGAGACCGAGGAGAAGGACCATCTCTGTGGAGATAAGACTGGTTCTTCACCTTGACACTCCTCCAAAAAATGTCCCGAAGAACATGGTTCAGCCAGTAGACCTGGAGATTCCAGGGGGGTAACAGAACCCATCAAGTGTTTGGTTGGTCTTGTCATCAAGGGGTTGAGGAATTATTGGGTTTTGTACTGGGGTTTTATCTTTGCAAGGGAGTAGTTGCAGTGGCCCAGAGGTGTGGAGCTCTCACCTCACAATCAGAAGGCCGTGAGTTCAATCCTAGGTAAGAGGCAGATATTTCTCTCTCTGTGCACAAAGAGAATATATCTGCTGAACAAAACTCTGCATCGGTGACAGGAAAGGCATCTGGCCAGTAAATACTCTGCTAGCTCCCTTCTGTTGCCCAGACTCCAGCCCACAAGGGATTATGGGGTCGTTAAAAATATGGTGATGATTTTATTTTTGCAAGCTGCCCTGAGTTGCTGTGACTGAGTTGGGCAGACGCATGAATATTCTTCAAAATAAATATATTCTTAGGAAGGTATTTTTTTTCCTTAGCAGTTCTGACTCGCAATGCCCCTCCTCAGATCTGCTTCATTGCATTCAACTACACCAAACAGAGTCTTTTCCATTACTGAAAACAATTCGTCTCCCCTTTCCTACCTCGAATTGCTGCCTTCTATTTTTCATTCCTCTTTTCTTTCCTCTATTAATGCCTTCATTTTTCATTCCTCTTTGTGGCTACTACAGCTGCCAAGAATTCCAAGAGCATTGGCCATTTGTGTCGCACGGAGATGCAACCAAAAATACCAACGCTTGTTTCAACATGAGTAATTCTTGATTTACAACCCCCAAATTTGTTGTTGTAAATTTGTTGTTGTTAAATAAGTTTTATGACCTTTCTTGCCACGATTAAGTGGATCACTGAAGGTGTTAAGTTAGTAACATGCTTATTAAGTGAATCTGGCTTTCCCGTTGACTTTGCTTGTCAGAAGGTTTCAAAAGGGGAGTCATATGAGGGGGACATTGCAACCGTCATAAATATGAGTCAGTTGCCAAGCATCTGAACTTTATTCGTGTGACCATGGGGAGGCTGCAAACGGTCATAAGTCTGAAAAAGTGGTCATAACCCACTTTTTCAGTGCCATCGTAATGAATGATTATAAATTGAGGACTACCTGTGTACTGTTCGTGGTCTCACTCCTCAGGAATTTATGGCAGTTCTACCCAGAAGTAAACCTCCCATTATCCTTCACAGAGGATTATTCTTAAGTAAGAATTCGTTTTTACTGACTCAGGGGATAAGGGGGGTGGAGATTTTGAGCAAATAAAAGGAAAAGAATGTATACAGATATGCAGATATGTAAAATAGATAAAGACAGATATTAATAACAAGCACAAGTAGGGTTAATAATTATTGGTGATGTGATATGAATAGACAATAAAAATATAATATTGTATGTCAATGCTGTTGAAAATGTAAATATGTACTGGTGGAAAAACAAAAATCATTTGGAAAAAAAAAAGAAAGGAAAAGAATGTAATGAATTATTAAAATAATTAATTTGATATGAAACAAAATATGAACAAAATCATTCTCAACATACCAAAAAATAATAATAATAATAACCCACAAATTCACTTAGAAACTATTCTGTGTTGGTGTTTGAATCTGTATTTATTTCCTTCCATTTTATAACTGAGGTTTTAAGGGTGAGATTGTGACTTATATGGTTTAGTGTTAATAAATTCTTTGCTTTTTGAAAATACAGTTAAACCACATATAATTAAAATTTAGGCTTAGCCTCAGCAGGGAATTGCTTGTTTCTGCAGAATGGTTACCTCTGATCACAACGACAGTGCTTGGAATTTTGAGGCCCAGCATTTAAACAAATTGATCTTATTTGTCTGCTTGCTTTTGCCCCAACCTCTCTTTTTCAGACAGTTCTTGAAATCAAAACTTTTATAATGGGAGATGGACCTTTTCTATTGTTTTTGGTCCTTCTGTGATGGAATTTTTCAATTAAATCCCTTGTTTTGAACCGAGTACCTTTGCTCCCCTCTAAGGAGCAGACCAAGGCAAATAGCTTAGAACATAGCGCATCATCAGAATTGGAAGGGACCTTGGAGGTCTTCTAGTCCAACCCCCTGCTCAAGCAGGAAACCCTATACCATTTCAGACAATAGGTGATCCAGACTCTTCTTAAAAGCCTCCACTGATGAAGCACCCACAACTTCTGGAGGCAAGCTGTTCCACTGATTAATTGTTCTAACTGACTGGAAATTTCTAGTTTGCTTCTTTCCATATCAATTTCCTGCAATCTTTCTTCATATATTTCTCCTTTGTTCTAAATTGCTTCTCTCCTTGGTTTCTTCTTGTCTTGCCTTCTGGTGCTTTGGAAAATAGGTTGACTTCCTTTTCTTTGAAGCTTACCTCACCTCTAAAACCATCGTATTTCCTGCACCCTAAAGGAGTTTTAAAACTCTCCATGGCCTTCACTTTTGGACCTGCCTTTCTGGTGTGCAACCAAGAGCTTTCAGTGGTCTTCAAGGGGTTTGAACAAAGGTAGGAGTTTATCGCTTTTTCGTGTTTCCCTTTTCTAAGTGAGACAGAGAACAAAGCGTACAGCTGAAGTCTGGAATTAAAAGGGTAAAAGAAGAGTTGGTCATCTATTTAAGCAGTTTTAAAAGATCTGGATGCATTCGCTAGAGATTAAGCTATTTTCATCTCTTTTGATTATCTCTGAGTCACGAACAGCAGGATTGTTACTCTGTCTGTGCTTGTGTGTCCCCCAAAGACAGTTGCTTATCCTTAGGGTGAGTCAGGATGCTAGATTACAAGGGCTTTTTTTTTTTTACAAGCTTGTAGACTGCTTAAAAAGTCAATTGACAGCAGCCAAGGCTATTGTATACGCAAAAATGGAAGACCACTTCGATTCCCACCATGGACGGACGGTTGCAGAAGTTGATGGAAATGGCAAAATTGACCACTTTGATTAAAGGAAAGAACACAAGTGCTTTTCTGTTTCCACATGGAAACCACTTCTGAACTTTGTGCTTGAGGTGGAAAAGAATGAAACTCTTGACTTTGGGTTTTACCGATTAGACTGATAGATCTTTAGAGAAATGACGTGTTCGTACTATTATGGAAAAGCAAAAAAGCTGAGATTTGAGGCTAATGCCTTATTCTACTGCAACAGAGAGTTGGAAGTCAATGTGTCAACTCATAAAACATTCCTATGCCTGTTTTAGTAGTTGCCATAAAAGAGGATGGGGAGGAAGGAAATCTGAAAGAGCAGTGCAGCAGTTTGAATGCAAAAGTACATTCCAACTCTTATCTTTAAAAGATTGTAACTAAAATACCAGACTTTTTGCTGGCAAATATATTTAATTGGAGAACGTGAATGATGACACCCAGCCCGTGAACATGCTCAATGGGAGAATCTGGTTTATGAGACACCCAGTGGGGAGAGGGGAGAAACAGGGTCACAGGTGACTGTCAATTACGTAAGCCAGAGCTGGCTTCATACAGGGCAGTGCCAGCATGTCGCCTTTAATAAATCCTTTGAAGCTTTTTGAAGTTTGGCTCTAGAATCATGATTTAATGAAAGCAATTGCTGGAATCCTGACATTTTGCTTCTTTTTCTTTTCTTTTCCTACCTTTCCTCATTTTTCTTTCCCCTTTCCCTTCCCCCCTCACTGCTTTTATTTACTTTTGCATATTATACTTTATCAATTAAAAAAAAAATGTTTGAAAAAACAAAAGTCTGTGGGGGAACACCTCCAGAAGGAGATGTAGAACAACTCGCCATGGCTAACTCACTGTAGGACAATGCATTGCAGGACAAGAGTTCCACAAATATAGAAGAAATACTCGAACAGAATCGTTAAAGAAAGGAGGCCAAAATACAATGTGAATGATGAAAATTAAAATAATTTTTAAATTATTTTAAATCATTAAATCGAATTGTTGAATTGTCCTGCAGTGAGTTGGATTCAAAAATCCATCACACAGTGATGGGATTCAAAATTTTTTACTCCTGGTTCTGTGGGCGTGGCTTGGTGGGCATTGTTTGGTGGCTTTTCCTGTAAAATCTCCATTCCCACTGCAGTCCATGAGAAGGTTACTGCAAAATCCCCGTTCCCTCCCCACCCCACTAACCTGCTTTCCAGCTCTGTTCTCCTGTGCAGGGCAACTAAAGAAGACCCAGCCGATCAGCTGGGACTCGGGAGGCAGAGAAGACATGGGGGCGGGGCCAGTCAGAGATGAGATTTGCCGGTTCTCCAAACTACTCAAAATTTCCACTACCAGCTCTCCAGAACTGGTCAGAACCTGCTGAATACCACCTCTGGTCCCACAGTGAGTTGGCAGTACCAAATTCCAAGTTGGCCGTGGCAGATTGGCCATGGCAATGACTGTGGTGATTTGACCGTGGCGAGTTGGCTACATTGAGTTGTCCCATTCTGTCCAAAAGTAAGGAGGATTACAGTTGGATAGATTCATTCCATGGGGACAGATGCAAAATCCTATAATAGGATTGGGGGGAGGGGGGAATGATCCCTGGGAAAAAGATTTGCTTGTCTTGGTAGATCACAAGCTGAGCAATAAAAAAACCAACTCAAGGGTGTGATGCAGCTGTGAAAAGAGCAAATGCAACCTTAGGATGTATGTATGCATGTCTTTACTATGTGTGTATGCATGCATGTATGTATGTATGTGTGTGTGTGTATTTGTTTTCTTATGTTTTCGCGGGTATTTATATAAATGGTATTTAGGTTTCTTCAGGTATTTTCCCATGTTTTAATATTTGTGCTTTTATTATAGCGACATTTCGGCAGAATCTCATCTGCTGTCCTCAGGCTAGTCCTAGTGTATTGGGTTCTTTTTAATCTTGTGTGTCAGGCTTAGCAGCCATTTTTTGTTTGAATTTGGTGCTGGCTTTCTGCTTTATTTGAATGGTTTTTGTCCTCATCCTGACTGGCTGGGAGTCTAGGTCTGTTTTTATTGGTCTTCAAGTTGCTGTGTTCTTGATTGGTTGGCAATGTTGTGTTTTGTGCATTTCTTAGTACAGCTTGGTTTCTTGTGATAATTATTTATATAATGTATATATTTTATAATATTATATATTATATATTTAGACGAACACAATACAGAAGCCTGATGATGGCAGATGAGATTCTGCTGAAACGTTGCTATAGCTTTAAGGTCTTCAGCTCTGTGCTTCTCAGAGTGATGTGAGCTTGCAGCTGCTTCTTCCTTTTAACTGCTCGTGGGGGTGTGACTTGATTGGGTGGGGGCTTGGCTGTGTTCTGATTGGGTGGGGGTGTGTTCTCATTGGTTGGGGGTTTGGCTGTGTTCTGATTGGCTGGAGGCGTGTTCTGTTCAAATGGAGGCTTGGTTGTGCTCAGGTTAGTCTTAGTTGCTGGGGGATTTCAGCTGGTGAGCTGTGATCTTGCTGTTTGGCTTCGAGTTCGGGGTCGTGTTGCATCTTCATGGTGGGGGTCAGTTCGCTTCGTGTATGGCTCAGAGGGGTTTGAGGTGGGTAGTGATGCAACTGCAGTGTGGCTTCTGGTCCGTGGTTGTGTCTCATCTTCTGTGTGGGTGTGAGTCTGCTTTCTACGTGGAAGTGTGGTGATGGCATCTTGTGTGGCTCTCAGGGATGTGGGTCTGGTGTCATTCTTCATGTTCAGTACTCGTCTGTTCATGAGGACAGGTTTCCAAATGGCTGGTAGGCGGGAGGTATCATCTCGTTTATTCATGCTGTGTGGGCGTTTTTCTATCTCTATGGCTTCTCTGATGATTCTGCTGCTGAAGTGTTCGGTTTTGGTGATAGTTTTGGTATTTTTAAAGTCAATCTCATGTCCTGTGGCTTTGAGGTGTTGGACCAGGGAAGAGGTCGGTTCTTCCTTTTTGATTGAGTTCTTATGTTCTTCAATGCGTGCACCTATTCTTCTGTTAGTCTGTCCAATGTATGTGGTGGGGCAGGCAGTGCAAGGGATTTCGTATACTCCTGGATTTTCTAACTCGATTCTGTCCTTAGGGTTTCTTAGGATGGTGGATATCTTTCTGTTTGTGCAGAATGCTGTCTTAATGTTGTGTTTTTGGAGGATCTTGCTGATTTTGTCCATAGTGCCTTTTATATATGGGAGGAGAGCTTTGCCATTCTCTTGTTCTTTGTCTTGGATTTTGGCTGGGGTTTCTTTTTGGATTAGGTGGGTGATCTTTCTTTGGAATCCATTGGCTGTCAGCACGCCGGTGAGAGTGTGTAGTTCGGTCTCTAGGTGTTGTTCGTCGGCTAAGCATTTTGTTCTGGAGATGAGTGTCTCGGCTACGGAATTGATCTGTGCTGGGTGGTGGTGTGAGAGTGCGTGTAGATAGCGGTTAGTATGTGTTTTCTTCTGGAAGATGGTGTGTCCTAGAGAGCCATTGGATTTTTTGTATACCAAGACATCTAGGAAGGGAAGTTGGTTGTTAGCTTCTGTTTCCATGGTGATTTGTATTTTGGGGTGTTGGCTGTTGAGGTGTGTGAGGAAGTTGTTCAGTTTTTCTTTCCCGTGTGGCCAGATTATGAAGGTGTCATCTACGTATCTGAGCCAGAGTTTGGGTTTGTGATCATATTTTTCTAGAGCTTGTGTTTCAAAGTGTTCCATGTAGAGGTTAGCGATGACAGGTGAGAGGGGTGATCCCATGGGTGCTCCTTCTATTTGTTTGTATTTTTGTCCGTTGCAGGTAAAGTATGTATTGGATAGGCAGTGGTTGGTCAGATCTAGGATGTGCTTGGGGGGGTTGTATTTGTTTTGGATGGCTGTCAAGGCTTCTTTTATTGGCACTTGGGTGAAGAGGGATATGACATCGAAGCTCACTAGTAGGTCACTGGGTTGTAAGTTTTGTTTCTTTATGATCTCGATGAACTGGAATGAGTTTCTTACGTGTGAGTTGATGGATTTTGCATAGAGCTGTAGTTGTTTGGCGAGAAATTTGGCTAGGTTTTGTAGAGGTGAGCCTATGGAGCTGACTATTGATCTAAGTGGGGTTCCTTCTTTGTGTATCTTGGGGAGACCATAAAGTTTAGGGCATCTGGATGATTTCTCTCTGGGTATGATTCTTTGCTGGATTTCTTCACTGATGGGGGAGGCTTTTATTTTGGATCTGGTGGTTTTTTCTAGGTAGGTGGTGGGGTCTGTCTTTAGGGGTTTGTATGTGGGGTCTTGGAGTAGGTTGGTTAACTTGGATTGGTAGTCAGATGTGTTCATAACCACTGTCGCGTTTCCCTTGTCTGCTGGTAGGATTATTATGCTGGTGTCTTCTTTCAGGTTAAGTAGTGCAGTTTGTTCTTCTTTGGATAAGTTGCTTTTGGGTGGTTTGCTAGTGCAGAGGATGTTGGTGATTTCGAGTCTGATTCTATTAGCATCATCAGGGTTGGTTTTGGTCAGGCTGGTTTCAACTCCGCATATGATGGTTTCTGTGGGGATGTGTTTGGGAGCGACAGCAAAGTTGAATCCTTTGGAAAGGACCTTGGTTTCGGCTTCGGTGAGGATCTTGTCTGAGATGTTGTGCACTGTTTGTTTCATGTGTGGCTGTGAGGGGGGAGGAGTTGGTTTCTGGCGTTGTTGTTGTAGTTTCCTGAGTTTGTTGGTGTGTGTGTCTGTCTTGAGGGTGGTCTGTGTTTCGGCTCTCCAGACAGCGAGCTGTTTGGATTTGTCCCAAAGTAAGGGGTGAATCTTGTTGCTGAGTCTGAGGTGAAGTGTGAGGAGATCTTTGTTGATTTGGTCTAGGAGAAATCTTTTTGTGTGAAGTTCATTTCTAATTAGGGCCAATTCTGTTCTTTTTAGGATGCGTTTGATGGCTGCTGTGTTGGTGTGGAATTTCAATTGGAAGCTTGTGGGAATTAAATTTTGATCTCGGCAGTTGCATCAGAATGCGAGGTCACATAAAATGGAAGCTCTTTGGACTTCACGTTTTTCATAAGTCCTGGTCAGATGGTGGGTTTCCTCCCCGTAGAGGTGCAATATTTGTTTTCTGAGGTTCTCGTGGGTATTTGTATGTGGATCTTTGGTTATTCAGGTTTTCTCCCACGTAAGATTGGAAGTATCTAAGCAACGTTTCGATGAAGTCTCATTCATCATCTTCAGGCTTGGTCTTCAGCTCTGTGCTTCTCAGAGTGATGTGAGCTTGCAGCTGCTTCTTCCTTTTAACTGCTAGTGGGGTGTGTGACTTGATCGGGTGGGGCTTGGCTGTGTTCTGATTGGGTGGGGGGGTGTTCTCATTGGTTTGGGGTTTGGCTGTGTTCTGATTGGTTGGGGGTTTGGCTGTGTTCTGATTGGCTGGAGGCATGTTCTGTTCAGGTGGGGGCTTGGTTGTGCTCAGGTTAGTCTTAGTTGCTGGGGGATTTCAGCTGGTGAGCTGTGATCTTGCTGTTTGGCTTCGAGTTCGTGGTCGTGGTGCATCTTCATGGTGGGGGTCAGTTCGCTTCATGTATGGCTCAGGGGGGTTTGAAGTGGGTAGTGATGCAGCTGCAGTGCGGCTTCTGGTCCGTGGTCATGTCTCATCTTCTGTGTGGGTGTGAGTCTGTTTTCTACGTGGAAGTATGGTGGTGGCATCTCACACCCACACAGAAGATGAGACCCGAATAACCAAAGATCCACATACAAATACCCGCGAGAACCTCAGAAAACATATATATATATATATATATATATATGTGTGTTTTCTTAAGTTTTCGCGGGTACTTACATGAATGCCAGACATACATACATACATATATATATATATATATATATATATATATATATATATATATATATATATATATATATATATATATTTTCTTAAGTTTTCGCGGGTACTTACATGTCTGGCATTCAGCTTTGTTCGGGTATTTTCCCACGTGGTGCTTTTAAAGTTGTAGCAATGTTTCAGCAGAATCTCATCTGCCATCATCAGACTTCTGTATGGTGTTTGTCTAACTGTTCGTCTAACACATCCCCACAGAAACCATCATATGCGGAGTTGAAACCAGCCTGACCAAAACCAACCCTGATGATGCTAATAGAATCAGACTCGAAATCACTAACATCCTCTGCACTAGCAAACCACCCAAAAGCAACTTATCCAAAGAAGAACAAACTGCACTACTTAACCTGAAAGAAGACACCAGCATAATAATCCTACCAGCAGACAAGGGCAACGCGACAGTGGTTATGAACACATCTGACTACCAATCCAAGTTAACCAACCTACTCCAAGACCCCACATACAAACCCCTAAAGACAGACCCCACCACCTACCTAGAAAAAACCACCAGATCCAAAATAAAGTCTGACTCACAGACAAACACCATACAGAAGCCTGATGATGGCAGATGAGATTCTGCTGAAACGTTGCTACAACTTTAAAAGCACCACGTGGGAAAATACCCGAACAAAGCTGAATGCCAGACATGTAAGTACCCGCGAAAACTTAAGAAAACATATATATATATATATATATATATATATATATATATATATATATATATATATATATATATATTCTTAAGTTTTCGCGGGTACTTACATGTCTGGCATTCAGCTTTGTTCGGGTATTTTCCCACGTCATAGTAGTGGTGCTTTTAAAGTTGTAGCAACGTTTCAGCAGAATCTCATCTGCCATCATCAGGCTTCTGTATAGTGTTTGTCTGTGAGTCAGACTTTTACAGTGGTTTCAGATTTAAATTTGGGGCAGCCTATTGCTGGGTCAGAATGATTTTTTCTTCCTCCTGATTGGTTGAGAGTCTTGGTCTGTGTTTATTGGTCTTGGAGTTTGCTGTGTTCTGCTACTAATATCTTCTGTCTGTTTTTTTTTGGGGGGGGGCTCTTTTTGTATCTTGATTGGCTGGCAACATTGTGTTATTAGAGGCCTTTATTGGAGGCCTTTAGTGCAGCTTGGCTTCGGGTAAATGGACGGCTATCATTAGTTAGGAAGCTGGGTTTCATCTAGGTGCCTGGTTGGGGTGTGTTTGAACTGGAGGTATCAGGGGGGATCTGTTTGTGCCCAGGTGTTTGCCTGGCTTGTGGTGTGGAGATTTTTTTGTTTGTGAGTTTGTGAGTGCAGGCTTCCAAATGATTGACAGCCTGGTGGAATCATCTCTTCTGTTCTTCAATCTCTATGGCTTCTCTGATGATTCTGTGGCTGGGATTTTCTATGGTGGCTAGGGTTTTGGTGCCATTGAAGTTGATGTTATGACCTGTGGCTTCCATGTGTTGGACGAGTGAGGAAGTGTGTTCCAGCTTTTTGACTGCATTTTTGTGTTCATCCAGGCGGGTGCTTATTCTTCTATTGGTCTGTCCAATGTATGTGGCCGGGCATGGTGCACAGGGACTTCGTATATGCCTTGGTTTTCCAGGTCAATTTTGTCTTTGGGGTTCCTGAGGATGGCTGCTATTTTTCTGTCTGTTTTGAAGGCAGTCTTGATGTGGTGTCTGTATAGAATCTTACTAATTTTGTCTGTAGTGCCTCTTATGTAGGGCAGGACAACTGTTCCATAGGTCTGTTCATCTTCTGGGTCTCTATTATGTCTCAGTGTGTTTTTGTGGATCAAGTTGGTGATTTTGCTTTTGTGGAAGCCGTTGGCTGTCAATATTTTAGTCAGGGTGCATAGTTCAGTCTTAATGTGTGTCTTGTCTGCCAGGCGTTTGGTTCTGGTAATTAGTGTTTTAGTCACGGAGTTTATCTGTGCTGGGTGGTGGTGGGATTGGGCGTTGAGGTAGCGGTTGGTGTGTGTTTTCTTCTGGTATATGGTGTGTCCTAGTGTGCCATCTGTTTTCTTGTAGATTAGTACATCTAGGAATGGTAGTTGTTTGTTTGTTTCTGTTTTCATGGTGAACTTGATTTTGGGGTGTGCGCTGTTTAGGTGTGTTAGGACCTGTGCATCATGCCCGGCCACATACATTGGACAGACCAATAGAAGAATAAGCACCCGCCTGGATGAACACAAAAATGCAGTCAAAAAGCTGGAACACACTTCCTCACTCGTCCAACACATGGAAGCCACAGGTCATAACATCAACTTCAGTGGCACCAAAACCCTAGCCACTATAGAAAATCCCACTTTAAAAGCACCACTATTATGACGTGGGAAAATACCCGAACAAAGCTGAATGCCAGACATGTAAGTACCCGCGAAAACTTAAGAAAATATATATATATATATATATATATATTTCAGAAGAAAGAGAGATTGCTCTTCGGGAAAAGTTTTTTATTTTTGTTCAGAATTTTCGGATTTGTTATCTCAAGTCCATCCTCAGTGAACAGTTAGTTGGAGATGTGTTAGGGAAGGAGCTTTGGTCGTTATTTCTGTCGTTGATGTCAGCGTTCTGTATATTGGCAGCGCGGGCATCAATCGCGTGATTGGCTTGTCAGTTGTTTTGAGTGCGAGCTGGGTTGTTTTTTGATGTTGTTCATCCAATTATCACGTAAACCTTGGTAGTTAGGGTCGATGTCTTTGTGGCGATTGATGCAATTGGGGCCAGTATGCCATGCTTCGATAAATTCACGTGCATAACGTGTTTTGCTTGTGCCAATTACTTTGGTTGCATCCCAGTTAAAGCAATGATTGTGCTCTATGCTGTGTGTTGCTATTTGAGATAGTGGGTCTCTTCTTTTAACTGCTAGTGTGTGTTCATGGATTCTTTCGTGGAGTTGTTTTCCAGTTTGGCCAATGTATTTTTGGGGGCATGTTTTGCATGGTATTTCATATATAACGTTTTTCATTGAGGTGATTGGTAATTTGTCTTTACCTGATATGAGTGTTTTTCTTAATGAAGTTGTTGGTTTGTGTGCAATATTGATGTTAAATGGTTGTAAATGTCTTGATATGATTTCTGATACACCATGTATATATGGAAGTGAGTACCATTTAGGTGGGTCTTGTGGGTTTTTGTTGTTTGTGTCTGTTTGTTTATGTGGTTTGTGTCGTAGGCAGTCCTTGATGAAGCTTTTTGGGTATCCGTTGGTTATGAAGAGGTTGTAGAGGAAGTTTAATTCTTCTTTTCGTGTTTTTTTATCTTGGCAATAAGTGTAGGCTCGTTTGAAGAGTGTGGAGATGCAGCTTCTTTTGTGTGTAGTAGGGTGATTGCTTCGGTAGTGAAGTATAATATCAGCATTTGTTTTCTTTCTGTATACGCTTGTTTGTAATTTGCCATTTTCAAGAAGTTTTAAGTTGACATCTAGAAATGATAATTGAGTATTATTCATTTCTTCTCGTGTGAATTGTATGTCTGGATGTATTGAGTTGATTGCTTTGTGTAGTTGTTCTAATTCAGTGCGTTTGACAATGACAAATGTGTCATCAACATATCGAAGCCATAGTTTTGGTTTGAGATTTGTAAAAACGGATTTTTCTAGATCTTGTAACACTATTTCAGCGATGAAACCTGAAATAGGAGAGCCCATTGGTGTGCCTTTTTTCTGGAGGTAGAATTTTTTGTTGAATTGGCAATAGTTGGTTAGGCAAAGTGTGATTAGCTCCATCACTCTGTCAGTGGGGATATTGATGGGTTTTTCTTCTAGTTGGTGTTGAATTATATTTTTGGCATGTTCAAGAGGGATCGATGGAAAAAGTGATGTAACATCAAAGGATACCATGCATTCATCCGGTTCTAATTGTATTTCTTTGATTCGTTCAAGAAAGGTGTATGCATTTGTAATACTGTGTTTTGAGTTTGCAATCAGATGTTTGAGGTGTTGGAGAAGCCATTTGGCTAAGTTGTAAGTGGGGGTTCCGATGAGTGAAATTACCATGCGAAGTGGAATGTTCGGTTTATGTATCTTCGGGAGACCATATGCTCTGGCAATGGAGGGGCTGGTTATTAGGATGAATTTGCTATCTTCATTTGAAATGAATTTTTCTTTAGAGAGTCGTTTGATTGTTGAAATTATTGTATTATTTTGTTTCTTTGTGGGATCATTTTGTAATTCTGTGTATGTTGTGCTGTCTTCTAATAATGTGGTTGCTTTGGTGATGTAGTCATCTCTATTCATGATGACAGTGGCGCCTCCTTTGTCTGCAGGGAGGATGACTATAGATTTATCTCGTCGTAATGACTGTAATCCAAGATTTTCATTTTTTGTTAAAATGTGATCTGGGTTCTTTGATCTTAGTAAACCTGTAACTGTGTTTCTGATTGTTGTTCTGGTGTTATCAGTTAGTTCTGGTCTAGAGAGGATTGTTTCCAGGTCAGCCATGAAATCAATGAAGTGTGCGTCTTTGGTGTTGAATTTTAGTCCATGGGAGAGTAAATTGAGTTCTGTTGTTGTTAATTGTCTTGTTGATAGATTTACAACTTTATGATTTGTTTGTGGAAGTGTTGTATTTGATGTGAGTTTTTGTAATTTGGTTTCAAGTGATGCGCGTTTGGTTCGGCTGCTGTTTGATGCTGAAGATTTGATTTTATTAGTAAGTTGTGAAAAAAGTTCTGGATAAAGTTTTCTTTCACATATTGATTTCAATTGACCGGCTTCGGATTTGAACCGTTGGAGCCGGTTTTGTGCATCTTGAATTAAGACGCGCAGCATGCGGCAGCCGTTCTGAGCGGCTATTTCGTATCCGAACGGCGATTTGACAGGTGGGCTGAATTTTACTGACCTCGGTAAGATGTTTGTGTCTCAGCATCGGTGTAGAAACCATAGTTGTTGACGTGTAGCGGCTTCCCTTCGGGCAAGTTTTTCCCATTTTCGGGCTTGTAGGAGCGTATAACGCTCTTGGGTATTTCGTAAAATTGTGAAGGTTTGCATCCCGAGATAGAAGTTCAGAAGAAAGAGAGATTGCTCTTCGGGAAAAGTTTTTTATTTTTGTTCAGAATTTTCGGATTTGTTATCTCAAGTCCGTCCTCAGTGAACAGTTAGTTGGAGATGTGTTAGGGAAGGAGCTTTGGTCGTTATTTCTGTCGTTGATGTCAGCATTCTGTATATTGGCAGCGCGGGCATCAATCGCGTGATTGGCTTGTCAGTTGTTTTGAGTGCGAGCTGGGTTGTTTTTTGATGTTGTTCATCCAATTATCACGTAAACCTTGGTAGTTAGGGTCGATGTCTTTGTGGCGATTGATGCAATTGGGGCCAGTATGCCATGCTTCAATAAATTCACGTGCATAACGTGTTTTGCCTGTGCCAATTACTTTGGTTGCATCCCAGTTAAAGCAATGATTGTGCTCTATGCTGTGTGTTGCTATTTGAGATAGTGGGTCTCTTCTTTTAACTGCTAGTGTGTGTTCATGGATTCTTTCGTGGAGTTGTTTTCCAGTTTGGCCAATGTATTTTTGGGGGCATGTTTTGCATGGTATTTCATATATAACGTTTTTCATTGAGGTGATTGGTAGTTTGTCTTTACCTGATATGAGTGTTTTTCTTAATGAAGTTGTTGGTTTGTGTGCAATATTGATGTTAAATGGTTGTAAATGTCTTGATATGATTTCTGATACACCATGTATATATGGAAGTGAGTACCATTTAGGTGGGTCTTGTGGGTTTTTGTTGTTTGTGTCTGTTTGTTTGTGTGGTTTATGTGGTTTGTGTCGTAGGCAGTCCTTGATGAAGCTTTTTGGGTATCCGTTGGTTATGAAGAGGTTGTAGAGGAAGTTTAATTCTTCTTTTCGTGTTTTTTTATCTTGGCAATAAGTGTAGGCTCGTTTGAAGAGTGTGGAGATGCAGCTTCTTTTGTGTGTAGTAGGGTGATTGCTTCGGTAGTGAAGTATAATGTCAGCATTTGTTTTCTTTCTGTATACGCTTGTTTGTAATTTGCCATTTTCAAGAAGTTTTAAGTTGACATCTAGAAATGATAATTGAGTATATATATATATACACACACACACACACACATATACATACATACACATACACATACACACATACATACATACACACACACACACACATATACATACACACACACACTCTTCAAAAAAATAAAGGGAACACAAAAATAAGACATCCTTGATCTGAATGAATGAAATATTCTTATTAAATACTTTGTTCATTACATAGTTGAATGTGCTGACAACAAAACCACACAAAAATTATCAATGGAAATCAAATTTAGCAACCCATGGAGGTCTGGATTTGGAGTTACACTCAAAATTAAAGTGGAAAAAAAAACACTACAGGCTGATCCAACTTTAATGTAATGTCTTTAAAACAAGTCAAAATGAGGCTCAGTGCTCCATCCACCAATGCCACATTGCACCACAGGCTGTCCAAGAGTTGGGGGATGCTTTAGTCCAGGTGTGGGAGGAGATCCCTCAGAAGACCATTCACCGTCTCATCGGGAGCATGCCCAGGCATTGTAGGGAGGTCAGTGCTCCTGATGAGACGGTGAATGGTCTCCTGAGGGATCTCCTCCCACACCTGGACTAAAGCATCCCCCAACTCCTGGACAGTCTGTGGTGCAATGTGGCGTTGGTGGATGGAGCAAGATGTCCCAGATGTGCTCAATTGGATTCAGGTCTGGGGAATGGGCAGGCCAGTCCATAGCATCAATGCTTTCATCTTGCAGGAACGGCTGATACACTCCAGCCACATGAGGTCTAGCATTGTCTTGCATTAGGAGGAACCCAGGGCCAACCGCACCAGGATATGGTCTCACAAGGGGTCTGAGGATTTCATCTCGGTACCTAATGGCAGTCAGGCTACCTCTGGCGAGCACATGGAGGGCTGTGCGGCCCCGTAAAGAAATGCCACCCCACACCATTACTGACCCACTGCCAAACTGGTCATGCTGGATGTTGCAGGCAGCAGGGTGTCTCCAGACCCAGTCACATCTGTCATATGTGCTCAGTGTGAACCTGCTTTCATCTGTGAAGAGCACAGGGCGCCAGTGGTGAATTTGCCAATCTTGGTGTTCTCTGGCAAATGCCAAACGTCCTGCACGGTGTTGGGCTGTAAGCACAACCCCCACCTGTGGACGTCGGGCCCTCATAACACCCTCATGGAGTCTGTTTCTGACCGTTTGAGCAGTGTTCCTCCTGTCCCTCCTTACACAAATACCGTTTCCCAAAAATAAGACCCAGGTGGAAAATAAACTCTAGCGTGATATTTCAGCAGGCTTGTAATATAAGCCCTACCCCAGAAATAAGCCCCAGTTAAGATCATCATCAGACTTCCCTGAAAATAAGCTCTAATCTGAAAATAAGCCCTAATGCACTTTTTGGAGCAAAAATTAATACAAGATCCAGTCTTATTTTTTGGGGAAACACAGGTATATGTATGTATGTATGTATGTATGTATGTATGTATTTACATCCCTTTATAAATTTTTACAGTAATTCAAGGTGGCGAACATATTCAACACGCCTTCCTCCTCGAATTATCAGAAGTGTAGAGGTAGTCCATGACTTATGATGACAGTTGAGACTCAAGTTTCTGTTGGTAAATGAATCATTTGTTTGTCATGAATACATGCCATTTGCCAAGCATCTGAAGGTTGATCACGTGACTATGAGGATGCTGCAAGAGTGAAAATAAGTCATTATTTTCAGTGCCGTTGTAACTTTGGATGGTCACTAAAACAAAAGGTTGTAAGTTGAGGATTCCCTGTATTTAGAAATACAGGAATGCTGATATTCACTGATGTGTTTTCCATTTGTTTCCTGTTATTAAATAACAATTCAGTGGCATGCATAACCTGTGAGGGATAGAATGGAACAGAACAGAATATTGGAATGAAGAATAAAAATAGGAAGAATAGAATAAGAACGGAAGAGAATGCAATGACAGAGTTGGAAGGGACCTTGGAGGTCTTCTAGTGCTTAGGCAGGAAACCACATACCATTTCAGACAAGGGGTGTTAGGGATAACATTGTTTTACCCTAATTGGTTTAGGTAAATAATAATATGTAATCATAGTTTGTAAGTTAAAGTGTCTGCAACTTTAACTGTGGGATAGTAATTAAGGGAGTGGTTGTGAAAGCACTTTAAAAGAAGCAAGGCTGCAGCTTGCTCTCTCTGGCTTTGATGATCCCTGGTTACTGCAAGGACTCAAGACTGCATTGCTCGAACGGGAGAGAAAACAAAGGACTGATTTGTAAGTGAACTGACATAGGATATTCTACACGGACTTTGCTAACTGAATATCCCTGAATGGACTGACTAAATGATACATGACTATTGGACTGTTATTTTTGACTATGCTATGAACTCATAATGGAATAAACTATATATTTGATAGCACAAGCGTATCTGTCATTTTTACTGTATGTTAATAAACATACAAGCTTAGCTCACTCATTTATCTGTGTGCCTATCTGACTAAGCTGCACATTCTGTTTAGCTTGTCTCCCTAACCCTGGTTGGGGAAACCAGGCTTAACAAAGGGTCCTCCAATATATAGCTTTGATCTGCAGGTGAGCTGTTCATTCTTCAGTTGTCTCTTTGTAGGGGGGGGAAAAAGGTGATGAGAGAGTTTCTGCAGTCAAAAGAGTTTAGGTCTAACTCTTCCAAGTGCTGCGGGAAGCAGAGTCATGCCTTCTCTGGCCCGTCCCCATGTGGTCCTTCTCTCTCAGCAAGGGGCCCAAGCTGAGTCAGCTGAGGAGCAGAGGTAGAAAGGAGGAAACGGCTGAAGGGTGGAAAAGCATTCACCAATCCAGTGCCAAGCTCGGAGAGATAAACGAAGCAGCAGGGATGCTTCGGAAGTGCTAAAAATGTTCAGCCCAGCTGCCACATAAAAACCCACAGAGGGACAAAAGGTGCAAGATTGTGCTTTTCTTTGAGAAATCAAAGTGGGAAGCAGGGAAGGAGAGAAACACACACAGACAAACGCAGCAAAAAGCAGATATCCAAAGGAGCAGCCAAGTCTGTCTGCAGAATTTTAACTTTCACCTTAGACTGTCTACTATTGACCTCACCCCTTTCCTAAGAGGCCTGTAGGAGGAGTGCATAAGTGCACCAATGTGCCGACTGTCCCTGTCTTATTCTTTCTTTTATTTTTCTTATATATACCAATTTCATGTATTCATAACCATGCTTATACTTATATCCGTTATCCGATAATCACTTGACAAAATAAAAATAATAATAATAATAATAATAATTTGCACACGGTCTGGCGAATCAACAAAATCCAAAGGCCTTTCTAGTCTGCCCCTCCTGTTTCTTCAGAGTCCAACCTAGGCTTCTACAGAGTGTCGCAAAGAATAACATGGACAAAGAGACATTCCTGCATCTGTCTAATATTTAGAATAGAATAGAATGGAATGGAATAGAATAGAATAGAATAGAATAGAATAGAATAGAATAGAATAGAATAGAATAGAATAGAAAATATGGAATGGAATGGAATAGAAAATATGGAATGGAATAGAATAGAAAATATGGAATGGAATGGAATGGAATGGAATAGAAAATATGGAATGGAATAGAATAGAAAATATGGAATGAAGTGGAATAGAATAAGAATAGAATAGAATAGAACAGAATAACAGAATTGGAAGGGACCTTGGAGGTCTTCTAGTTTAACCCCCCTGCTTAGGCAGGAAACCCTACATCACTTCAGACAAATGGTTGTCCAATCTCTTCTTAAAAAATTCCAGTGTTGGAAAATTCCCAACTTCTGGTGGCAAGCAATTCCACTCATTAACTGTTCTGACTGTCAGGAAATTTCTCCTTAGTTCTAAGTTGCCTCCCTCCTTGATTAGTTTCCACCCATTGCTTCTTGTCCTGCCCTCAGGGGCTTTGCAAAATAGTTTGACTCTCTCTTCTTCATGGCAGCCCCTGAGATATTGGAGCCCTATCATGTCTCCCTTAGTCCTCCTTTTCATCAAATTAGAACATACTGAATTCTAGCAATCATTCTGTATGTGTTTTAGCCTCCAGTCCAAGGGTGGGATTCAGCTGGTACGGACTGGTTCATGCGAACTGGTATTTCCGGCGGTTAGTTGGCCCCACCCACTTACCCGCCCCTGCCCTAGTCTGTCTTTTATTTCTGTGTTTTGCAGCCCAGCTGATTGCCATGCCTCAACTGTTTCATTCACCAGGGCTGCAGCAGAAGGTAAGTTTTAGAGCCGAAAATGGTCGGATTTCAAACCTTGTGCGCGCTCACCAAACCAGTTGTTACACCAGTTGAATCCCACCAGTGGTGTAAAATCTCCAATCAGAGGTGGGATTTGCTGGTTCTCTGAACTACTCAAAATTTCCACTAATGGTTCTCCGGAACTAGTCAGAACCTGCTGAATCCCACCTCTGAATCCCACCCCTGCTCCGGTCCCCTAATCATGTTTGTTGCCCTCTTTCGAGAATCTCAACATCTTTTTACCTCATGGCGACCAAAACTGGACGCAGTATTCCAGGTGTGGCTTTACCAAGGCATTTATAAAGTGGTATGAATACTTCCTGTGATCTTCTTTATGCAACCTAGGATTACATTGGCTTTTTTGGCAGCTGCAGCACACGGCTGGCTCATATTTAGGAGATTGTCCACCAGGACTCCAAGATCCCTCTCACAGTTTACTGCAAAAGATTTGTTTTTCAAAGGAGTTTCAAACTAATCAAGAGAACCAATTTGAATTAAGGAGAAATGTCCTCCAACCCAGCATCCTAACAACGTGAACCACATTGTTCCTTTTATTTTTATGAATTTATTTGTAGCCCACCTTTATTATTATTATTACTACAAAAAATTCAAGGCAGCAGAACATTTCCAGCACACATTATTCTTATTTTCCCTACAACCTTGTGAGGGGGCTTGGATAGAGAGAGAACGACTAGCCCAAAGTCACCTAGTCATCCACATACTCAGCTGGGACTAGAACTCACCATTTCCTGGTGATTGGTCTAAAGTCATTAATTGGCTTTCATGGCTACGGAGATACTAGAACTTACCATTGCCTGGTGATTGGCCAAAAGTCACCCAGTTGGTTTTCATGGCTAAGGCAGGATTTGAACTCACGATCTCATATTTTCTAGCCTGGTTCCACATGATACAGTTCTACAGAGGAATTACTGAGTCTGTCATCTGCACCTCTATAACTGTCTGGTTCGGTTCTGCAACCCAACAGGACAGACACAAACTTCAGAGGATAATTAGGACTGCAGAAAAAGCAACTGCTATCAACCTACCTTCCATGGAGGACCTGCATACTGCACGTCAGAAAGAGGGCTGTGCAAATACTTACAGACCCCTCATATCCCGGACATAAACTGTTTCAACTCCTTCCCTCAAAACGACACTATAGAGCACAGCAGACCAGAACAACTAGACACAAGTTCAGTTTTTTCCCACGAATGTCATCACTCTGCTAAACAAATAATTCCCTCAACACTGTCCAATTATTTACAAAGTCTGCATTACTATTAATCCTCCCTTCCTTTCACCCACCCCCTCCCACTTGTGACTGTATGACTGTAGCTTTGTCGCTTGTATCCTTACGATTTATATTGACTGTTTCCAAGTATGATTTTATTGCTTATCGTATCCTATGACTATCACTAAGTGTCGTACCTTATGATTCTTGACGAATGTATGTTTTCTTTTGTGTACATTGAGAGTATTTGCACCAAGACAAATTCCTTGTGTGTCCATTCATACTTGGCCAATAAAGAATTCTATTTATATGTTATATATGATAGTTTTAATAAAATTCTTAATCACAAAGAAGTAGATTGTCATCTCCACTCAGAAGTTCACGTACATTTCCATTTCTAGTTAACACAACCCTAATTCATCCCAAGCTTGCCTTAATATACTTTTCCATTAATATACTAAAAAAAAACAAGCAAATATCACACTGATGTATTATATTTTATTCTATTTACTATTATTCACTTATTTAACTACAAGTTTTACTTTCATCATACTGCAGTCACTTTCACCATAATCTTATTATATCCAGCAAATAGTTCCTCATATTTGTGCAAAACCTTCCATAACCTATGTTTATTTACTTTATTGTACCTATGCTCTAAATTAACAAATTATATTAACCTTTCCTTCTTGTGTTCATACATTTTTCAACAAAATTGCTGAAAAACAAACATCTCATCTTTGTTCTCCCTTGTCTGGCATAAAGTATATTTATGGATTTGCTGGTTTTCACCTCTTTTACCTTTTCAGTCAGAATTCTGCCAAACACCTGCTCATGCGTAGCTAACAAATTAATCCTCTGGAGTCTTGCAATTTTGGTATTTTTTCTGAAATCTACTGAAAGGACAACATTTGCAGCCTTCCCATATGCATTGTCCCTTTTTTTTTGGTTACGTAACTATTTTTTTTAAAATGATAGTTATATAAATGGATCAGCAATAGGTATCTTCATGAATAATAGTTACATTAAATAACTATACATAGATTGGTAGCTATTTACAGCTCAAATGATATATACCTTTTTCTCTTTTGTATTTTTTTCAATTGAGAAAATATTTTCTATGTGGGGTTTTGTTGTCTTTTGGCAATGCATATATTTTTATGGGGGTTTTTTTCTGTTTCTCTGTCATTGCTTTAAAACATAATTTTTTTAAAAAAAGTCACATTTGTTTACAGGTTTTTCAAGTCAGTGTTCTGACTCTTAGTGATTACATAGACTTTCTCCTGGAATTAGCTGTCTCCAACACTTTCTAAACAAAGACACTGACATTTTAACATTTCTTCAGGCATATCGTCTACATCTCAGTCCAACCCACATCATATCTTATTTTTGAAACAAACATATTGTCTCTTTTTCTAAGCAGATGCTTCTCATGGTCACCATCCTCATTTATTCTTGAATTGTGAAACGCCCCAAAACTTCCTCTTTTGGGGGGGATTGTCACCATTTTCCCAAGCATCCATTCATGTCATCTAAAATGACTGGCCGCAAGGTCACCCACCTAGCTTTCATGGCTAAGGCAGGACTAGAACTCACTGTCTCCTGGTGGTTGGGTGACTGGGCCAATCACCGGGAGACAAGTGAGTTCTAATGATTGGCCCAGTCACCCAAAGTGTGTGTGTGTGGCACACGCGAAGTGCGCCCACCAAGCCACGCCCACTCAACCAGTGGTAGTGTCAGGGTTCCAGCAATCGCCTTCATTAAATCATGATTCTTGAGCCAAACTTCAGAAAACTTCAAAGGATTTATTAGAGGCAACATACTGGCACTGCCCTGTATGAAGCCAACTCTGGCACGTATAATTTACAATCACCTGTGACCCTGTTTCCCCCCTCCCCCTGGGTGTCTCATAAATCAGATTCTCCAACTGAGCACTTCATAGGCTGGGTGTCATCATTCATGTCCTCCAATTAAATACATTCGTGGGCAAAAGCTCTGGTATTTTAGTTACAATCTTTTAAAGATAAGAGTTGGAATGTACTTTCGCTTCCAAACTGCTGCACTGCTCTTCTTTTCTTGGCAAAAAAAATTCTTACTTTTTTTTTTTTTCCAAATAAAATCATCTTTCCATTGTACAATGTGTTGGTTGTTACATATCTCTTGTGCACAACATTAAGTCTTTCCCTTCTAAATTAAAATTAAAATTCATATTATGTAAATCAGCTATCCATATCACATTATATTGCTATCAAACCATTATTAGACTTTGATTATAAGTTCATGTCATCCTTTTCGAGCAAATCTCAACTTTTACAATGTCTATTTCATTTCACAATAATCAAATATAACGTATCATTACAATGTATCATCTTTAATATTATATTATAGTATATTTTATTTCTCTATTTTCTTATCTAGCCATTGATAAAATAAATCCCATATTTTATAATATTCTTTTTCTTCTTGCTCTCTGATTTTGGCAAAAATTTGCAGGAGTGGTTTGCCATTTCCTCCTTCTTAGAGCTGAGAGTGAGGGACTGGCCAAAGGTCACCCGGTTGTCGTGGTGACTAAAGTGCAACTAGAAGTCACCGTCTCCAGAATTTTAATTTGATGCTTTAACCACTACCCTAAACTGGCTGTGGCAGGTACCATATACCGGTTATTGAATAAATGGAACACATGGAGATTTTTGTACCTCTATCACCGTCTAGTGGTTGGATTTTTGTGCTCCATTTAAGGCTGGAGTGGGGAATGGTGGGCATTTTATGTCTTATGGACTTCTGCTGGAAGAAATGTGCATCTGGGTTCAGTTACAAGTGGGGGAGAAAGACACTGGAACCATGGAGGCTGCTTGGAAGGATGGTTTTAGTGGTGGGATTCATTTTTATTTTTTTTTATTACCGGTTCTGTGGGCCTAGCGTGGCTTGGTGGGCGTGGAAGGGGAAGGATACTGCAAAATCCCCTTCCCTCCCCACCCACTAACCTGCTTTCCAGCTCCATTCTCCTGTGCAGGGCAACCAAAGAAGACCCAGCCAATCAGCTGGGACTCGGGAGGCAGAGAATAGATTGGGGGTTGGGCCAGTCAGAGGTGGTATCCTTAGCTGCTGGTTGTGTGAAATGCCACCAAGCATCAGAATGGAATAGAAATGGTTAAGACCGATTTCTCTCTAGTTTCCCTGGAGATGTCCTGATAGAACCAAGTTTTACTTAGGAAAGGCTGTTTTTGCTCTCCAAAATGAGATAAGTCAGGGGTGAGGAATTATGGCCCATTCATGACCTGTGGACTTCAACCCCCAGAATTCCTGAGCCAGTATGGCTGTTTCAGGAATTCTGGGAGTTGAAGTCCATAAGTCATAAAGGGGCCATAGTTCCCCAGGGGTGGGATTAAAATTTCTTAACAACCGGTCCAAACAGGTAAAATCCCACCCCTGTAGTTTCCCCCATGCTGGCTCAGGAATTCTGAGAGCTCAAGTCCACATATCATAAAGGGGCCATAGTTCCTCACCTTTGATAGGTGATTCTGTCCACCCTGAGATGTATTCACAATTCAGCTTGACCCCTGCCCTGCAAGCTTTACAAAATCATTTACTACAGCTAGTCCTCGACTTACAAGTATTCATTTAGTGACCAAAGTTACAATGGCACTGAAAAAAGTGACTTTATGGCCACTGTTCACACTGACAGCATTCCCCAAGGTCTCGGGACCAACATTCAGATGCTTGGCAACTGACTTGCATTTATGGGGGTCATAGGATCCCCTTTTGCGACTTTCTGACCAGCAGAATCGATGGGGGAAGCCGGATTCACTTCACAGCTTCACAACTGCACTGGTTCACTTAATAGACACTTGCAAGAAAAGTCGTAAAATAAGGCAATGCTCACTTAGCCACTGTCTTGCTCAGCAACTAGAAACGTTGCGGCCGTAAGCCTAGGACTACCTGTATTAAGTTATGAGGAATGTAATTTGCATAGTGCAGGACCAGAGGGAAGGTTCCTGCTAGGTTTTCACTCATACCCTTTTCCAGGAGACTCCATTTGTTTTCCATCATCCAGTTCTCTCTGACCACGAGGGTGTCATTCCTGTCGGAATCTGATTTGGAAGGGAAGGCCCAACAGCTGACACGGAGTGGGAGTGTGGCTCCGTTAGCGGTAGAAGAAACTGGGGAAGGGCAAAGTCCAGCTGGGGAGAGCAAGGGAGAGGTAGAGCAAGGCAGAAGGAATTCAGAGGAAGACCCAGGCCCACCCCCTCTTCATCCTAGGGCACGCAGGGAGGAATGGAGAAGGGAGCAACGTGAGTTGCGTGGCTTGCAGGGGAAGAAAGGGCCCTGATTCCCTTCATTAGCTGCAGCTGGGAACAGTGTTCTAAATGGGGAAGCTGCCACAGCAAACTGTTGGGAGCAAATCGTGAATTTATCTGGTCTTTTCATGGCTTATCTGTGTTCCTGGCATCTTCCCAACTGTGTGAGTTTTGCCATGCTTTCAAGTCTGAAATTCCTTCTCCTGCCCTGTTAATTACCGCAGCTTGGTTTGTTTGGAGTTTTAGTTACAATTTGTTTTGGACTAAATTTTCTCCAGTTAAAGACTGTTCCTGGGAGTCTTTTTCCAGCTGAAGGTAACCTAGACAATGGGAGCAAAGTTGGAGATAATAAAGGGACCCTTCTTGCTTATTTGACTCTGTTGCCTTTGTGCCACACCCCGGGTCATCACAGAGGGTTTTGCCACCTCTGGAAGCATCAGGTCTTAGAAGGTTTTACATTGTTTTATCGTTCTCCCTCAAGAATGTGTTCGACTGAATTGAGATTCCATGTACCTCATTTGGGATCGAAAAACTGTTTTGATTCCATTCCCAGGTCACGGCTGGGATTTCAAAAGGCAATTTTTCGAAAGGCTTTTACAAAGCATTTTCACCACATAGCCATTAGCAAGGGAGCACGGTGGGGTAAGGCTTGAATGGTGAGTCCAGTCTCTTCTGCCAGGAGGCCTCTCTAGATGATTGAAGGAGGTACTTTTCCTCTGATTCCACCATTAATACAGGCAGAATATTGATCTGGAGGCAACTTGACTGTAATACAGCTGAGATGATGTACGAGAAATGCTTTGGAGCCCTTTCTTCAGTCACAACAACAGGTAATGGGATGCATTCTGTCCATTAAGGAAAGCCAAACTCAGGAAGCACCCTGGTTGTGATTGAACCACAAATTAACAGCAAGGGATTGATCAAATGGATTCCGTTTTACACTGACGGGGTTATCCGTAAACTTAGAAGCTACCTATTAGCAATATAATAGACTAGCTCGATACCCGTGCTTTGCTACAAAACTATATGGTCAGGCTTAGTTTTTGGGGAGGGGAAATTCTGCCATCCGCCGACCAGCATCCATCGCTATTCATCTGGCTAGTGTCCTATCAGTGTGTGAGAGAGTTGAGGGTTGCTTGGAAACAGAAACAGTATTTGCTAAATGAGCAAGGAGACAGCAAGGAGACTGGGCGTGGCTTAACTCAACTGTTCTGTACAAAAGCTGCTTGATGCCGTGAAACTAAAACTGAAACTCCTCTCCTCTGCTTGCGTTTTGCCTTTGGAAGAGATTTCTTTTCAGGTGGGGAGGGGGAGTAAAACTCCTTAGCACCAGAGCGTGTTAATAATAGTAATATAGGAATTACTAAATGCTCTGATGGTCATTTCAAAAAATCCTTTCTTAGTGAGCACCTAGAAACCAAGAGGAACATACATGCCAAATTTCAAATTTGTAGGCTTTATAGTCCTGGAGGTTTTGTGATGATGCGTGAATGGTATTTCGCTTTTATACATATAGATTAAGATTATCTGTAGCTCAGGGTTGAACTATGGGGTTCTTGATGCTGAGCTTGTTTGTTTTCTTGCAGATGTTTCATTACCCAAATAGGTAACATCATCAGTGCATGGATGTTACCCAGTTGGGATAATGAAACATCTGCAAGAAAAAAAACCAAGTTCGGAGAGCACCAAAGCCCCCACCAGCTACCTCTTAGTGGTACAGTTCCCTGTTCGGCAAAGAGCTGGAGAAATGTTTTGAACAAGTTTGCCAAGAGAGTGGATCCCAAGGCAAGTCTGACCTGTAGGGTTTAATCGATGGAGCTCCAGTTCCATTGGATGGACAAGGGAAGCAGGTAGATCTGGGATCTTCACCGAAGCAGAATGTGTTGGCGACGGTTTGGAAATAAAAGGGAAATGGCTGTGGACAGTAACTTTTATGGCAGAGGTGGGGAACAATGGCCCTTTTATGGCTTGTGGACTTCAACTCCCAGAATTCTGAGAGCTGGCTCAGGAATTCTGGGAGTTGAAATCCACAAGTCATGAAAGGGCCATCATTCTTCTCTCCCCCCCTCCCTTTTTATGAAAACCATCTCCGGAAGATTTTCCCTTAAAAAAAACGTGGTCACAAAAACCCTCACAGGCTACAAAGTAAGGTATTGTTTAAATAATTCACTCTATTTTATTATTTTCCTTTAAAATAGTTTAAACTTTATGCTACAGACTTGTTTCAAAAAAAGCAAAACAAAAAAACCCAGAAAGTCTCATCTTGCTGCATATATATATATATATATGCACATCACATAATATATGCATATACTACGTATACACATATATCCACAATTGATTTTTTTTCCTCCAGATCATTAAATATTACATGAAGAGAAGAATGTGTGTTAAAAAGAACCTTTTTGTGTGTGTTTTTGACTTTTTAAATTCAGCAGTTACACAAACAAATTCTAACTTTCCCTCTCCCTCCCACCCGAAATAAAATAAAATAAAATAAAAATGAACCCTCTTCCTTGTGGAAGATATGAACAGAGCTGTTAAAACCAGACCTGTCAAGAAAACTAGAAGCCTGACTGCCTGGTGCTGCAGCTTGCCAAATGCTTATAACAAAATCAGGGTTGGTTGCAGCCAACAATGCCAACTTTACTGAAGGTTCAGATGACAGCTGACCCGAAGGGCACACTTGGCAAGACTGTGCTAAAAAAATTATCAAGTGCATTGATCCTTAACCATACAATGGCTAAACTCTCACTTTTCAATAGAGCAAAAGACAAATTGAGACAGGTTGTCGCTCTGCCAAAATAAAATACAACAAAAATAGCAAAAAAAATTTAAAAAAACCTCCAAATCCTTTAAACTATCCAGTGATTGCATTTTTTTTCTTTCTTCCTCATCCTTTTTTAAAGATTCCTTTTTAAAGGAGAGAGAGAGAGAAAGAGAGAGAGAGAGAATGTAGTGTTTTTAATTTAAAAAAGAGAGAGAGGAGGAAAAAAAAAACTGGTTACCAAGCTAAAAACCTCATGATTCCTTTAGAACAAACAACAGTGCACAATTGGAAGAAGTTTGGTTAGAATGCAGTCAGTTTTTTATATATATACATGGAAGTCACAGCAAATACAAACTAAAAAATAGCTTTTTTTTTTTTCCCCTGCCCCTCTTCATTTTAAAAGGGTAATCCACCAGTATGCCTCCCCAGATGCTTCTGATACTGGCCAACAACATGAAGAGACTAAATACTGGATTTATTCAATCAGTAGATCAATTAGAGCTGTAGCTTTCTTTACTAAAAAAACAACAACAAAAGCCAAAGAAAATCCCCCACTTTTTCTGGGTTTTGGGGGGACAGGGAGAAGGAAACTCAGCTAAAAGTAGCACAAAGCAGCTGCTCTAAGCCAGATTTCCCCTGCTCCTAGTCTTCACACACCCCGTCTCCTAGTATTGCTCCATGGGGTTAGCGTTGGAGTGGGAAAACTGAAAGACACAACTGCGATGATTTTATGGATCTCCCTTCTCTTCGGCTAGGGTGACACTCAACTGGGAAAGAACCAAGCGCTCCTATGGCCTTGTTACACTCAAGGCTACTTTATGCCTGCCTCCCCACACATGTATGGGGTAGCAGTATGCAAGCTAGGGAGGGTGTTCCCATGTGGAAATGATGAGATTGCCTCCTGGTGAGAAGCGGGACCAACCCTTGAGAGGGAAAGAGGCGATTCTGGACACATACCACCGGTTGCCTTAAGAGCCACAAGAGGAAGGATGGGGATGAGCAAGGGTGGGTCTTTCGGATGTTGTGCTAATCCACGTGGGTGATGAAGAGCTGCATTTGGGCACCATCTGGACAGCTGTGGGCTGCCCTTCCCTAGTGAAGGCCGGTCTCTCTCTTGACTGGGGAAGGAGGGGAGAGGCGTAAACAGCTTCCTGCCCTGTACGAAACAAGACTCCCGTTTCACAAGGTGTCAATGCTCAGCTTTAAGGGGGGAAAAAAAGAGAGAGAGAGTTTTCCTTACGTCAAGAGATGCAGCACTGCAGTTCTTCCCAAATCGTTGACGGTCTTATTTCGCATCCTTGAAATCAACTTTAGGGGAGTGGGGTTCTAGTGTAAGGAAGGCTTTCTCGAGTGTACATGGGTGTGGTTAGCACAGCACTCCCATCTGATATAATGGCCTCGCTACGCTAAGGGCTGTCGAGGCACAAAGGTGCCAACTCAAGCAACCAAGACTTGCAACCTCTTTCTTCCCTGGTTAAGAGTTTCCTAGCTGTTTTACATCTCACAATTCTGTAAGGGGCAGTTGGGTTCATTTGTCCTTTTTAAGGATGGATGAATCCCCTTTGAATTTCTACACCCGACAGCTTTCACCCACCTGCTTGGCTCCATTACCACGGCCTCACCCAAGCGACAGAATTTCCTTTAAAAGAAAAACAAAAACTGAACAGGCTTCGTGACATTCAAAAGATTGGATCTACCTCATGTTTTAGCGCCTGCTTCTGAACGCAGCGAAGGACAGAATGTTCCAGGATCTTTCTTTCTTTTTCTTTTTCTTTTAAACTTGAGCAATAATGTAGGGTTGTGTCTCTTAACATTTTTATTTTTTTAAAAAACCCAACTTGCAGGGAAATTCTTCCTGATTTGTGAGCCTGGCCTTTCTAAAAGGGTGGATGCAGGAAGAGAGAAAGTTTCCTTTAAAGTAGGGGTCTCCAACCTCAGCAACTTTAAGACTTGTGGCGTTCCCCTGGGAGTTGAAATCCACAAGTCTTAAAGTTGCCAAGGTTGGAGACCTCTGCTTTAAACGACTATTCTCAGAATATGCAAAGGTTTGGTCCACCGACCACCATTTGCTGCCGAGAAGGCCGGTTTCTGAGGACACGTCACATAAAGCGGAATTGTGCCACCAATCTCTTGGTCATGCAGGCAAAATGACCATGAGATTCAAGGGATTATTAGGGGCCAAGGATATGATACGCCCGGACTACTGTTTTCCTGATGGGAATATTTGAGGCCAGCTTGCCCAATGACACCGGCCCTTAGGCACAGAATAAATGCCTCCATTATTCCCCCTCTCCTTGAGGGAATAAGGTTGATCTCAGCAGACAGCAAAAGTTAACCTCTGGGAGAAGGCACCTGGGCCTAAGGCCCCAAGAGAGGTTCTGCAAGCAAGCATCATCATCATAATTCTTAAATGGGGGGTGAAATCCAGCTCAGTTTAAACAAGAATTGAGAAGAAAAGCCAAGAGTGGAAGAGACTTCTGTCAAATTAAAGCGCCGGTTTTCGGGTTAATGCTTTAAAAAAAGCAATGAGCTGCAGGTCATTTCTGAAAAGGTATTGAAATGAAGATCCACGATCTTCCTCTGGTTATCTATTTGGATAACTTTTCTGAGAAAACATTCAAGTGATTACATAATAACTATATTATTAAAGCAGTGCTGCCTGTTCAAATGGTGCCACACCAACGCACACCTTAATTTTATTCCGATATGCTTGGTGTGCAGAGATCGGAGTCTTCCCTGTTTTATTCCTCGTTTTGTTCCAATTTACAGAGAGCTACCCTGGGAAAGAACCATGCTGAGCCTCTTCGGTCACGGGAGAAAAAAATTTCTGAGTTTATGCTCAGCCATCCCCAAATCCCACTACAGTTTCTCAGCGAGAGCGGAACTTGAAGTGGGCTGACTTTTTAATGGCCTTTTGCATGAAGATAGTTCATTGTTCTCACCCCCCTACAATCGTGTACCTATCACCCCACAGATATGGGATTGCGGCTACGACCCTGTCCGTTCAAGCCACCTCTGTAAAATACAGCGGCGATCAGAAAGGAAAAAACTGCCTTGTTCCTCGTGCTTTTCAAAAAGACACCCCCTCCCCAAAGGTTGCAAGCCAAGCCAAGTGACCAAGAGGAATAAAGTAGTATAGGCAGAAGTGGGCAGATATCGGTTTGCCCTGCTTCGAATGAACCGGTTGCTAATGTTATCATTTTTAATGGCTGGTTCGGCAAACTGGCAAATCCCATCCCTGGCTGGCCCTGCCCACCCTGGCCCTCCAGGAGTCTCCACGTGGCCCATTTTGAATCCCAGGTAAGTACAGGAATTGTGTGGAGGCTCGGGGAGGGTGAAAAACAGGCCTCCCGGAGGCTCCAGAAGGCCGGAAATGGGCCAGAGGGCCTCTGGAGTCTGGGGAGGCCATTTTCACTCTCCCAGAGGCTCGAGAAAAGCCTCCTGAGCCCGGGGAGGGCAAAAACACACACACACACCAGCCATGGTGCAGGAGGCCGAGTAGGCCAGGCCCACCCAGTAACCAGGCAAAGAACTGGTTGCCAAAATTTTTGAAGCCCACCCTTGAGTATAGGGAGGGGGAAAATAATAAGAAAATGCACTACTACTCTGAAACTCAAATTGGAAGTGCAGCTGAAAATTCACTCCTGAATTGGAAACCAAATTGGGAGGCAAATTGGGTCTTTGGGGACCGAGCCTTGGTCCGTCTACGACTGAATCTGTTGGCCCCCTGGAGGCCCCTGGTCCTGACTTGCTGCTTGTTAAGCTTCCCCCCATCCCCACAATTAAGGTACAATGAGGATACTCAGGAACCTGTTGGGCCAGCAGTGTCTTTTAATGCTTACACGCTGCCGGAGAGGAAAGCGGCAATGGTCTGCTTTGGTGGTGAATTTAAAGCAACCGGTGTAGCCCGCTCTCTCTCTCTCTCTACAGGGTGGGACCGAGAAGGGATTGTGGCTCCTGTCCACTCTGACCAAAAGACATAGAGTGAAAAACAAAACAAGAAAACCAAACCAAACCAAAACGTGGAAGCTTGTCTCTGAAGTTCAGTGGGCTGTGCTTTCCGCCGACGGGAAGCTCCCTTTCTTTTAGCGAAGTGTTGCCTCTTCAAAGAAATGTCTGAAGTGACCTTGCAGTTCTAAAGGCAGGAGGGAGGGAATGAAAAGGAGGGGGGGGGGCAGAAGAAGAGGAAGAAACTCTCCCAAAGGAGTCTAAAGACTTCCAAAAACAAAAACGCCCGGAGTGGATGCTTGGATACCAAGGTGATATCCAGAAACTTCTGTGCCACAAAAAAAAAAAAAGGAAAGGAAAGGACTAAATAACTAAAAAAAAAAAAAAAAGGAAGAAAAAGGAAAAAAAGAAAAAAGAAAAAACCACAGTGAAAAATTAACTGCTTTACAGTAAATATTTCCGTCGGCTGTCCTCGTCCAGCGTCAGATCTACCACTTCAGGAGGCGAAGACCAATTCTGCGGAGGAGGGGCCACACCTGTCCATGTCTCTGATTGCCGGGGGCACTGCAGACCTGAGCCGTGTTTCCGGGAAGACACCGTCTGAATGACACCTCCACGAGGATGGACGTATCTGGGATCAAAGCAGAGGGAGACATGTTCTTGAATATGCCTGATGGGCTTCTTCGGGTGAATGCGGGCGATGCCTCAATCACAGGTATGCTGCCCCGAGTCCCGCTGGGAGGGGAGACCGGTGGTTTTAAAACCTCCTAAATAAATCTATTTTATTTGTTGGTTTTAAAACCTACTAAATAAATAGAATAGAATACTTTATTGGCCAGGTGTGATTGGACACACAAGGAATTTGTCTTGGTGCAAATGCTCTCAGTGTACATAAAAGAAAAGATACATTCGTCAAGAATCATAAAGTACAACACTTAATTATAGTCATAGGGAATCAATAAGCAATCAAATCACACTAGGAAACAATCAATATAAATCGTAAGGATGCAAGCAACAAAGTTACAGTCATACAGTCACAAGTGAGTGGGGATGGGTGATAAGGAGTGATGAGAAGATTAATAGTAATAGTAATGCAGACCTAGTAAATAGGTGAACAGTGTTGAGGGAATTGAGGAAAGACTAAATAAATCTATTTTCTTTGGTGGTTTTAAAACCTACTAAATAAATACGAAATAAATCTGTTTTCTTTGGTAGTTTTAAAAACTACTAAATAAATGCGAAACAAATCTGTTTTATTTGGTGCTTTTAAAATCTATTAAATCTACTAAACAGATCCTCGACTTACAACCGTTTATTTAGTTCAAAGGTACTGGAAAAAAAGAAACGTAGGGCCATTTTTCGCGGTGACAACCTTTGCAGCATCCCCAGGGACACGTGATCAAAATTCAGGTGCTCAGCAACTGGTTCATACTTGTGACCGTTGCTGTGTGTGTCCCGAGGTCGTGTGATCACCCTTTTTACAACCTTTGGACAAGCAAAGTCAAGGAGGAAGCCAGAGTCACTTAACAACCGGGTTACTAACATAGCAACTGCGTGACTCATTCAGCAAATTGTGGCAAGAAAGGTCGTAAAATGGGGCAAAACCCGCCTAACAAGTGTCTCGCTTCATAACTTTTGGCCTCAATTGTGCTCATAAGTCGAGGACTACCCGTAATAGAAACGGAAAGTAGGTGGCCAATGGTTTAAGTTGGCTAAGTTGAGGAAAATCAATGGCTTGTTTTAGTTAAACTAGTCAACCTGATGTCAACCTCCATTATGTTCTGGGGTGACACTTGTCATTTCCTAAAGTTTTGCTGCTGGCAGACAACAGGAATAGCACTTAGACTTATATAATGCTTCCCAGTACTTTCCAGCCCTCTCTAAGCAGTTTCCATAGTCAGCCTCTTGCCCCCAACAATCTGGGTCCTCATTTTACCCACCTCAGAAGGAGGAAAGGCTGAGTCAACCTTGAGCCTGGTGAGATTCGAACTGCCAAATTGCAGTCAGCTGGCACAATACTGCACTCTAACTGCTGAGCCGTGGCTCATAACAAGAATGGAAGGAGCAAGTGGGAAGGGTAGGGTAAATCAAGCAATATGGGAGGCATCTATGAAAACAATATGAGCCAATAGCAGTGGTGGGCAACTATGCCCCTTTCCAGCTGTGGACTTCAACTCCCAGAATTCCTGGATGGCTCAGGAATTCTGGGAGTTGGAGTCCATAGCTTGTAAAAGGGCCATTGTTTCCCCTCTCCGGCCAATAGTCAACCCAAAGCAATTGATTGCATGATCCTCAGAATTTATACAATCCTATGACTTTTACTTGTATTTTTGCATGAACCGATGCAACATCGAAGCCAACGTTTACAATATCTACATTATTGGGGAAGGGTTGGATGGGTGGGCTTTGGGAAAAAAAAAATAGTGGCTAGTCCACAAGTTAGTGGGTTTCAACCCCCAAATCTCAGGAATTGAACGATACAAGGGATCACGGTGAGATATTTACAGAAAGAATGCTTGGCGATTTGGCAAAATACTGGCAATAAGGAAGATGTGATTCTATCAACGTTTTCAGAATCTTAAGCGTGCCATTAACGGGATAGGGTAGATGACATGAATATGCGGATTTCTCATGTCAGGCAATGCTTCCCCAAGTTCATTAAATTAGAAATAGACTTGGCAATAACAAGTTGAGTCCAAGTCCCCAAATCAGTTAACTCAAGCCAATAATAAATATAAATACACACACAGACACACACAAAGATATGACTTGACCTTCTCTCAGCCTCTTCATTTTTTTTTATAAGGGCACTGCAGCATGGGTTTTCCTCACCTTACAACCATTCATTTTGTGTCTATTTAATTAATTGCTGAATTAAATATATACGCTGCCCTTCTCACTATAACAGTGACTCTTGTTTACAACAGGGCTGGAAAAAAAGTGATCAATGCATTTTTCACCATCAGAGTGTCCCCGGGGACGGTGTGTGTGTGTGTGTGTGTGAGTGTGTGTGAGATGTGATCAAAATACAGGTGCTTGGCAGCTTCCCACTTGCGCCCTGAGATCAGGTGATCATCATTTGTGATCTTATTAAAGGAGACTTCAGACAGAATCAATAGGAATGGAGGGGGGAGCACCAGATTTGTCAGAGTATTTTCATGAACTGGAATAGAGTATGGTAACAAGATCAGCCAATGAATAGGCATAGCAACTAAGTCGGCCAATGAGGACTGTTTGGAAACTGAAACTAGAAATAGCCTAGGCGTGGCTCTGTATTAAGCTCTGCAGTTCTGCAGCTATGTTGAGCTCTGAGTCTGTTTCTCTGCTGAAGTTGAGTTGATTGTAACATGTCTACTCCTGTTTGAGTTTGCTCCATGTTGGAGAAATCCACAACTGGTATTGTAACATTTACTTAATATGTTTATAAAGATGTTAAATGAAGCATCAGCGATCTGTGTTTATTTTTCTGGCTCTGAATTTACGCTGCAAAATTCTGAACAAGATTAACTTAACAAGCTGTGAATCGATTCACACCCGCAAGGGGGAAAAAGGGGGGGATAAAATCGATTGCTTAGCAACCATATCGCTTAGTGACAGAAGGTTTGGTTCTGATTGTGGTTGTAAGTTGAGGATTTCCTGGATTTTCAATTACCTGCCTTAATCCCTTTCTGTTAGGTTTGGAGGCTTGTTTCAACAACTGGGGGGAAAAGTTTTTATTTCCTCATTCTCCAGGAATCCTTTGGTTTAAATCTTAATATTATTGGCCAGGAGGCTAAACTAGAATTCACTGCACCCTATAAAAAGCTGGAATAACCTTCAGGATAACTGAAGGGCTGCCCTTTTAGGCTGGACATCTGCATTTGATTCAGATCTCTCCTCTCAAGGAAGGGAACACTTAAGGGGAAAGATGCTTTTGGGTTAACCTTTAATGGTTAATGACTATGGAGATTCTCAGTCATCCAGGCCACAGTTCTCCCAAAAGTTTGTATTTTTTTTTTAAAGAGGCAACTAGACTTTCTAGTTTTTCTTTGAAGACGTTTCACTTCTCTTTTTTAATATATATTGATACATTTTTCAATTAACATACATAACAGTGTATTTATTGTCTGGGTCAATTGCTTACGTACTGTTTTCCCAGTCTCCTAATTTCTACTTCTATTACCCAAGCATTTATGAAACAAATCCCATATTTGAAAATATTCTGTATCTTCATTCTCTTTTATCTTTAATGTCAAGTCCATCCATTTCTGTGCAATCTAATATTTTTTTTAAAATTACATCTTCTTCTCTCGGTGTTTTCTTAATTTTTCCTAGACGTTTCGCTTCTAGAAGCAGAGAGCTGAAGAAGCTTCTTGGATGAGAAGCGAAAGGTCTTCAAAGAATAACCAGAAAGTCCAGTTGTCTCTTGAAAAAAAAAAATCACCTTTGGGGGGAAAAAGCCTTCTGCAGGCAACAGAAACCCCCAAATCTTAATCTTAATTCCTTAGTTAACCTTACTAAAGCTTAACCTTGAACGATGAAGACCTGCTAAGGCAGGGGATCTCCAAAACTGGCAACTTGGAAGACTTCAACTCCCAGAATTCAGCAGCCAGCCAGGGAATTATGGGAGTTGAAGTCCACAAGTCTTCAGGTTGCCAAATTTGGAGACTCCTGTGCTATGTGGGGGGGGGGGGAATGAACACGATTCTGCAAATTGGGCTTTCACCGAAAAACGAGGAATAGCTTTGTTTTGGCACCTGTGCTCATAGAGTCCTTCCCTCTTGCTGCTCGCCTTTCCTTTTGGCAGCTCATTGGTTTTCTCTGCCTTCATCTCACTTCTCCCTAGGCCTGGGATGCTCTGTCTCCCTCCTGCTTGACAGACTTGGTTCCTGTTTCAAAGAAAGTTCTCTTTACTTCTTGCACTTCTCTCCTTGTAGGGTGACTCTGCTCTGACCTGCTGGTTTAAGCAGCTTTTGTCACAACTACCGTGCGTTTTTATGGACTCTCTGAAGCCCAGCATTCCATGTTTTTTTTTTTTTTTTTTTAAATACTGCTTCTACATCTGAAATTAACCTGAAAAGAAACCAAGCCATCTGGCGTGTCTGTGGAGATTCTCAATCATCCCATTGATGGTTGTCCCAAAGGTCCCTTTTTTTTTTTTTCCCCTCAGGCCACTGGATTTTCTTTTGGGGTGGTGCAGTGGCCTAGAGGTGGGGCTCTCACCTCACCATCAGGAGGCTGTCAGTTCAATCCTAGGCAGAGGCAGATATTTTCTCTCTCTGGGCACAATGAGAATATATCTGCTGGACAAAACTCCACATTGGCAACAAGAAGGGCATCCGGCCATTAAAACACTCTGCTAAGCTCCATTCAGTTGCTCAGACTCCACCCCACAAGGGATTATGGGATTGTTAAATTGAAGGCGATGAACTGGATTTTCTTTGTTTTTTTCCTTGAAGACGTTTCACTTCTCATCCAAGAAGCTGCTTCAGTTCTGACTCTTCAGAACTGAAGAAGCTTCTTGGATGAGAAGTGAAAACGTCTTCCAGGAGAAACAAAGCAAGTCCAGCTGCCTCTTGAAAAAGCACCTTTGGGAAAAGCCATTTTGCAGGCATAACCCCACAAACATAACCCCAAAAGCCTAACGTTTGTCATTTATTCCAGCTTTTTCATTCTAGTCAGAGTTTAAAAAAAAAACAAACCAGAAGCAAATGGGGGAAAACCTAATCAGCACCTTGCATGTTCTTGAACTCCCACAATCTCCACTTCGCTATCAGAGGAGGCAACGTTGATTTCTTCATTGACCTGGGCATGGCTGGTGGGAAGTTTGTTGCTTGCCAGGAATTCAGCATTCAGATGATCTACGGGAAAGAAACCAACAGACATCAGCCAACCAAAAGATTCAGGGGGCTGGAACAGCTTCACTGCTCAGGTAAATCAAAGATCCTTCTCAATACAAGCACAGCTGCAAACCTCAGGGCTAGTTTTAAAACAGTTGCAAAACAAATTCTGCAAAGAATAGAATGGAATGGAATAAAAAACAGAATAGAATAGAAATCTGGAAAGGACCTTGGAAGGTCTTCTAGTCCAGCTCTTTGCTCAAGCAGGGGAACCTATAGCATTTCAGACAAGTGACTGTCTAGCCTTAAAAACCTCCAGTGATGGAGTGCCCACGATTTCTGGAGGCAAGCTGTTCCAGTGGTTAATTGTCCTCACTGTGAGGAAATTTCTCCTTAATTCCAGGTTGCTTCTCTCCTTGATTAGTTTCCAACCATTGTTTCTTATTCCTGCGCTCTGGTGCTTTGGAGAATAATTTGCCCCCCTCTTCTTTGCGGCATCCCCTCAAATACTGGTGGAACACTGCTATCATGTCATCCCTAATTCTTCTTTTCTTTAGACTAGCCAGACCCAAGACCTGCAGCCATTCCTCATATTCTATCTTTGTACTCAACGGAGTATCCCAACTTTGTATTATACACATTGTTGCATCCACACTGCCACAACAGGTTGTCCTAGGTTTTACATCCATACGTTTGAAGTTACAATAGCCAATAGCAACACCAATAGCGTTGAGGCTTATCGATCACCCCACAGTGCTTTACAGTATTCTATGGGCTGTTTACAATGCAGAAGCATTATTTGAATATTGCTCCCAACAACCTGGGCCCTCATTTTACCGACCTTGGAAGGATGGAAAGCTGAGTCCATCCTGAACCTTGTCAGGATTGATCTCCAGGCTGTGAGCAGAGTTTTGTCTGCAATAATTTTGTATGTATGTATGTATGTACCGTGTTTCTTAATTAATAAGGCCGGGTCTTATTTTTTTTTGAGCCCCGAAAAAATGGCTAGGTCGTCTTTTGGGGGGGTGACTTAATTTCCCCCCCTTGCATCTTTGGGCGGGCGGGCGACAGCTTGGATGTTGACCTCAGCATTGGTGGGGCTCTTCATATCGGGGTCAACGTAGGCAGCACCATATCCGGGTGTGCAACAAAAGTATTTCCTAGCGGCAAGCCCCCCCACCATTCCCCCCCATTTCACATGTTTTAATATAGGTCTTAATTTGGGGGGATGGGCTTAATTTCATTTCATACCTATAAAACATGCTGGGACTTCCTATTGGGGAGGCCATATTGTTGGAGAAACAGGGTATCTATCTACCTACCTACCTACCTACCTGCCTGCCTGCCTGTCTGTCTGTCTGTCTGTCTGTCTGTCTATCTATCTATCTATCTATCTACTACCTACTTATTTAATTTGTCATGTTTATGTAGTGTATATTGGAGAAGTGATGCGGTGGCCTATAGGTGGAGCTCTTGTCTGAGTTTGATCCTAGGTAGAGGCAGATATTTCCTTCTCTGGGCACACTGAGAATATATCTGCTGAACAAAACTCTGCATTGGCGACAGGAAGTGTCATGTCCCAGTTGGAATCTGATTCTGAGGAAGAGGTGGAACAGCTGACAGGGAGTGTGGCTCTGGTGGCTGTGGAGGAAACTGGGGAAGGGCACAGTCTGGCTGGGCATTCAGAGGAAGACCCGGGCCTACCCCCTCTGCATCTTAGGACACGCAGGGAGCAACGTGAGTTGTGTGGTTTACGGAGGAGGAAAGGGCCCTGATCCCCTTAATGGGCTGCAGTTGGAAAGACTGTTTGAAAGGGCAAACTATGCATGGCAAAGTTGCTGGAAGCAAAGCGTGAAATTATTTTGGTTTGTCAAGTCTTATCTGAGTTCTGGCATCTTCCCAAGTGTGTGTATTTCGTTATCTTTTGACATCTGCAATCCTTTATCCTGCCCTGTCTTGTTAATTGCTGCAGTTTGGTTTCTGTTGGTTTTTCTTTATAATTTATGTGTACTTTGAGTGTTTCTTTTAAAAACTGTTCTTGGGAGAGTTTTTTCTCCAGCCGATGATAATTGGACATTGGAGGCAAAGTTGGAGGAATTAAAGGGACTTTATCTATTTTTGTGACTTTGTTGCTTTTGTGCCACGCCCTGGGTCATCACAGGAAGGGCATCCGGCCCTTAAAACACTCTGCTAGCTCCATTCAGTTGCCCAGATTCCACCCCACAAGGGATTATGAGGTCGTTAAAAGGAGATGATGATGTAAGTGTATATTGGAGGGGGTGACTCTTTGAGAGCTGTTTGCAATGAAATTTCATTTTAATGTATGCTGATTTGTGTATATTCAAAGTGACAATAACGCTATTCTAAGTCTCTATGTTTAATAGTGAGTGCACTTTAACCTCGGTGCCAGTAGGGCTCTTGAAAACGACACTGAAAAAAATTACTTAGGACTGATGTTCACACTTACCACTGTGGCAGTATTCCCATGGTCAAAATTCGAGCACTTGGCCACTGGCATTGTATTTATGATTGTCACAGCGTCCTGGGATCATGTGATCGCTATTTGTGACCTTCCTATCCAGCTTCCGACAAGCAAAGTCAATGATTGTTGGATTTGCTTAACGACCTCATGATTTACTTAACTGTAGGGATTTGATTAATCGTCGTGGCCAAAAAAAAAAAAAAATTGTAAAAAAGGGGACAAAACTCACTTAACATCTGCCGTGTTTAGCAATGGAACTTTGGGGCTCAATTCTGGTTGTAAGACAAGGACTGTCTATTATATTTTTATCCTGCCTTTTTAAATGTATTTTTCATGGCAGCCAACATACTGAATACAGCTAGTCCCTCAGGTTATGATGGCAACTGGGACCAGAACTGCCACAAAGTGTGATGTTCCGCAACTGTGTCCCTTAGCAAGACAATCCCAGTTGCCATCACAAACCCAAGGCGCATCGGTCATTAAGTGAAAAGTGGAAGGGGAGTACCCAGGGAACTCCTATTTGAGAAAGCGATCAATGCAAGCTTCAAGCCCGTGTGTCGTCTTGGTATATCTCAGTCTCCAGACAATAGAGAAGAGCAGATAAATGGGGCTGCCTGAAAAACATAGCAGTGGACCAATATCAGCTGGTAAGTACACCTATGTACCGCAAGCAATTCTTAAAAAGAATTGGTTACAAAGGAGAACAGTGTTTTAACTGCATTTCTGCACCCAGTGCAAATTGAACCCTGTCCGATTGTATTAGATGTTGAGAGGCAGAGATATTTATTGCACTTCTCTTCCACTGATGGGGAAGTCATCATCCAAAAATACAGCTCAGAGCAGCGGCGGCCTCAGCATTAATTTAAATAAATTCCCAGCCTGTCTTTCCACCTCCTCCCCTACTTTGTACATATTGTGGCTTACAAATATAAAATTCAATCGAGCCACCGAAATATCAATTTAAAGCAAAACTGTCTCCTGAAGCTACAGTTTTCTTCTCATTAGCTATGCTAATGAGCCTCCTTCATGAGAAACTTCCGAAGCCCTAGAAACAAAGCAGGATGATATGTGGCAGAAATAAGAAATGAGCTTCAATGCCGGATCTCGACATAGTAAGATACAGCAAAATTCTTAGAAAAGAATTAAGGGGTCCTTGGTCCTCTCTGAGCTTGGTTGTTTTCTTGCAGATGTTTCATTACCAAGCTGGGTAACATCATCAGTGCTGGAAGGAAGGAACTACCAGCTGAGTCAAACAAGCTAACAATAAACAACAGCCTAATCAAGGAACCACCAAGACCACTCCCACCAACAGGGTGTAGAAAGTTAGCACCCACCCCTCTCCTAGAAGAATGAACTATTTTGAGAAATATGTTTAAAAAGCCAAATATTGTATTTCCCTGGATGAGAAATGGAGAAATATGCTGTCGGAAAGCAGCCCCACCTTTCTTAATAGTCCACAGCAGATGCCAGCACTTAAAGAGATAGAGAGATAGGCAACTCTATTCATAAGCAAAAATTCCCTGCAGCAAGGTCTGAACAAAAAGCAGGATTAGCCCTCAGCCACAATAGGAATTGCTCAACAAGCCCCTTCATTGCATCAGCCAAACTTCAACCAAACTTAGCTCAGACTCCTAGGATTTGAACATGGCCCCATGGGAGTCTTACAACAGCCAACAGAATACGTGTTCTTGCACAGGAACAAGAAGCTCAAGTGCAAAGCCCAAGGTATAAATACCCCCCACTCTCAACTCCATGTGTTCAGCTGCACTAGGGAGCTATGGGCTTGGTGGTTCTGCTTCATCATTAAACCATCTTTCCAATCAGCCTCCATGTTTCCAGTATCTTTCTCCCCACTTGGAAGTAAACCACATGGTTATTTCTTCCAACAAAGGCAAATGACTGGTATATAAAAATAAGAGCAAACACCGCTCCCTTCTACCACTGATGATGTTTCCTAGCTGGATAATGAAATGTCTACAAGAAAACCAACAAGCTCAGAGAGCAGCAAGGACCCCACATTTCAACCCTGAGCTACAGATACTCTCTACTATCTAAGAATCAGAGCTGTCACAAACTCACATGCAGCAAAAGTTGGGATTAACTGAAACTTCCAAAAAAAGTCCTCCTGGGAAGGCCCACAAAGAACTGGTTCGAACACTGTGCTACGTGTTCAATTGTAGTTTGTGCCCTAATAGGTTGTCTTCATAGAACATGCTAAGAATAAATCACAGTTTACAAGCAGCTGTGACCAAAGAAAGCCAGCATATCATGTTATGGCATCTGTTTGAACCTGGTCACAATAACGCCCTACAAAAAGTCAGCTCAATAAATTGCAAGAACCTGGATGATGATGGTCAGGGGCCTCTATTGTGGTCCTACTCAATGAGCCAGATATATCTCATAAAAATGCACTGAGGAGGGTTTTTTTTACCATCAAAACACTCTGGAACAATGCTGCATTTGAAGTATAATCTTGTATATCAGTGTAAAGACTCTTTATCTATCTGTAAAATTTATTGGCTTGTTACACAGCATTTTACCACACGACAACTCTGTGCAGCTTACAATATTCAAAGATAAAGCGATAAAAAAAAAAATCTGAAAGACAAGTAAAATACTGTAAAAATTCAAGTACTGAGTCCCAATTAAAAGATAGGGGAGCAGAATAAGAAGAGGAGGAGGTGGAATCTGTTATTAATCTATCAATCAATCACCTTCCATACATGCTTGAAACCTAGTCTCTCTCTTTCTCTCTGTCTCTCTCTCTCTCTCACACACACACACACACACGCGAGCACCACCTTATAAAATTACTTTGGGTTTGGGTTTGTGTGCATGATATGGATTCCCCATTCAAGAGACGTGGTGGCGCAGTGGTTAGAATGCAATATTGCAGGCAGATTGCCCATTGCCAGCAGTTCGATCCTGACCGGCTCAAAATTGACTCAGCCTTCCATCCTTCCGAGGGTATTGAACTAAGGATCCAGATGGTTGGAGGCGATATGCTGACTTTGTAAACTGCTTAGAGTGGGCTTTGAAGTGGTATATAAATCTAAATGCCTGTTGCTAGTTATGCCTCTAATCTGCAGCAGAGAAAGACCAAAATGGGCCATTGGTTAAGAAAGCAATAGGAACTGCCTCATTTGACTCAAGGACATTCCTGGCATTTCCTGTTATTGCAACCTTGAAGGGCTAGTCAAGTGGATAATAAGTACCCTGTGCAAACTTATTGACAAAAGTACACGTCCAGATAAGCCCAGGGGAGCTTGCTGCCCTGAAGGTGAGGGAAGAAACAGACAAGTCCTCCCTCAAAAACACTCAGCTACGGGTCTGAAGCAAACCTACACAACGTTTGGACTAAAACTTACAGCCTGAGGCCTAAGAGCTACCCATGATCTCTTTTGGAGCCCCTGGAGGTCCTCCAAACGTTTCTGCCAGAAGGATGATGAAGTGCACTGTATGAACTATATTTTGTCAACTGAATTATATGATTGAGATCCAAGTTTGCTTTCGGTAGGGACCCTTGAATTTCTTCCTCTTTTTGGAGGGTGACTACAGACGTCATTCTGAGGTCATGGCCTTCAGCCCCGAACTAGTTGAATGCATTCAAACAAGGGGAGGTTGTATGACTCACACCTTCTGGGGCCTGGTTTGAAATTCAGAAGAGGTCAGGGAGTCACTCTGAAAGACATGCCAATTTACAAGATAGCCCTCGACTTACAACAGATCACTTAGTGACTGTTTGAAGTTATAATGCCGCTGAAAAAAGGGACTTAAAAGGGAATAAAAGTGAAAGAAGAGGAATGAATGAAAATACTTTAATTGTTTTTAAAGATTTATAAAATACAACTGAAAAGAAATGTGAAAGATTTATAATGACATCAATATCAGTTGTCAGGATGAATTTCAATAGAGTAACCATTTTATTCACTATTTTTATATTTTTTTTTCTTTTTTTAGAATTTAGTGTGTATTTTTTAAAGGGAAAGTACCAAGCCGAATTCGGTTGATAAGAGTTATATAATATAAAGCAGATATTAGAAGCTGAATGTTATAATTGTATAATGTATAAATTAAATGTTTAATGAGATTTAAAAGGATAACAATTATAAGATATAAAAGTGACACACTCTACTTGGTAATCATAGGGGAAACCTTGCTTTTTAATGCCTGGAAGGGGAGGGAATTTTTAATTTTCTTTTCCCTTTTGGGATGTTGATGGAAAAAGAATGTATGAAATTGTAAACAGGACAGACAAAAGTACAAGTATAATGACTAGAAAGATATAGAAATTTAGAAAAAAAATATGTAATTGAATTAGAAGGGAATGAGATAATTATAAAATAAGGTTGAGGAAAGTAAGGGAAGGGGAAAATTATTGAGAAATTAACAAAATGGTGACAAGATATGAAATTGAATACAAACATGAATATGTAACTGAGTTTATATCTGTATGTAGATGTGATAATCTGGAATCATGTTGTTCTCTAAAAAAAGATGTTCTATTTTTATTATGTTTTGTGAAAACCCAAATAAAACTTTTACAAAAACAAAAGGGCGTCTTATGACCATTTTTCATCCTTATGACCATTGCAACATCCCCATGGTCACATGATCAAAAATCGCTTTGCAACTGGTTCATATTTATGACAGTTGCAGTGTCCTGGGGTCATGTGATCCCCTTCTGCGACCGTCTGACAAGCAAAGAGAATGGGGAAGCCAGATTCACTTAACCGTGTGACTAACTTCACTGTGGGAGATGACCAGGCCTAGACCGAGGGAGGGGTCAAATACGTCATCAGTCACGAGTCCCTCCGTGCCCGCAAAAGAATCTAAGTCCAGCCCATCTTGAATGCCTTTCTTATCTCCCGTTCTGTCATGCCCCTTTGGGAGTCTGAATCCGAGGAGGAATACAAACAGCTGACAGGGAGCGGGAGTGTGGCTTGGTTGGCTGTGGAGGAAACTGGGGAAGGGCAAAGTCCAGCTGGGCAGAGCAGGGGGGAGAGATAGAACAAGAGAGAGGGAGTTCAGAGGAAGACCCCAGGCCCACCTTCTCTTCATCCTAGGGCATGCAGGGAGGAATGGAGAAGAGAGCAACGTAGGTTGCGTGGCTTACGAGGGTGGAAACGGCCCTGATTCCCTTTATTAGCCATAGCTGGGAGGATAGTTTAAAAGAAATGCATGCTGAATGCAGCGTGTGCTGGGAGCAAATGTGAGTTTATCTTGTGTTGACTTTGATTATCTATGTTCCTGGCATCTTTCCAACTGTGTTGAGTTATTGCCGTGTCACATCTGGAATTCTTGCTCCTTCCCTGCTGGACTAAATTACCTCATTTTGCCTTGATTGGACTTATAGTTTTTGTTGACCACATTTTGGACTTGATTCTCTGCAGCCAAAGACTGTTCCTGGGAGAGTTTTTCTCCAGCCAGAAGGTAACCAGGATATTGGGGGCAAAGTTGGAGCTAATAAAGGGACTCTTATTGATTATCTGACTGTGTTGCCTTGGTGCCACACCCCGAGTCATCACACAAAGCATGGAAAAAAACCTGTTGCAATGCTTTTCTTTCTTTTTTCTTTTCTTTTATAAAGATGATTCTCAAACAAAGCCAAGCAGATTATTTTTTATTTCTGCAGCTACAGGAGGAATTTTTCACCTGTTATTAACAACTGACAAATTTGGAGATGGAAGAAAATAATTGAAATGGCATGAAGAACCAGAGAAAAAGCAGAGAAGGAAGGGGAGGGAAAGGTTGTGTGGCTTACGGGGGAGGAAAGGGCCCTGATTCCCTTCATTAGCCACACCTGGGAAGAGAGTTTAAAAAAATACATGCTGACTGTGGCAGCTGTTGGGAGCAAATGGAACCCAAAGTTTATGTTCCTGAGACATTTGTTAAGTGAATTTTGCCCCCATTTTACAACCTTTCTTGCCACAGTTGTTCAGGGAATCACTGCAGTTGTTAAATTAGTAAAATGGTTGTTAAGTGAATCTGGCTTCCTCATTGACTTTGCTTGTCAAAGAAGTTGCAAAATGGGATAACGTAACCCCGGGACACTGCAATGGTCATAAGTATGAGTCAGTTGCCAAGCATCTGAATTTGGATCATGTGACCCTGGGGGATGTGGCAACCATGCTCAGTGCGAAAAATGGTTATGTCACTTTTTTTCAGTACTGTTGTCACTTTGCATGGTCACTACATGAACTGTTGTTCACTACCTGTACTCATTTGAACTATCTGAAACTCCCAATTTCTGCAGCGTTTGACATTAAGAACGGCAGGAATTCACTAAGCAACTATGGCAAAAACAAGTCATCAAAATGGGTCAAATTCACTTAACAACGGTCTCGTTTCACAACAGAAATTTGGGGCTCAATTGGGATCCAGGACTGCCTGTACTGCAAATAGGCAGATATCTTTCTGCACAGGTATTACTACTGCAGGACCTAGATTGGGATCGTGTGATTCCACATGGAAAGAGAAGTAAACCTTGAGGGAAATTTTTTTTTTACTACCAATTCTGTGGGCGTGGCTTGAGGGTGTGTGGCATGGCTTGGTGGGTGTGGCAGGGGAAGGATATTGTAAAATCTCTGTTCCCACCCCACTCCTGGGGAAAGGTTGCCACTGGTTCTCCAAACTACTCAAAATTTCTGCTACTGGTTCTCCAAGAACTGATCAGAACTTGCTGAATACCATCTTTGACCAGAAGGCTGCTATGATCCCAGCAAGACCTATGAAATACATTCTACCCACTTGTCTCTACATTCAGCTCTTCCAGCAAACCTCTCGTCCTCCAAGTAGGCTCAGCGTCCTGGTTAGCGACGGAACTGTTGTGCTCTTGAACGGCTGCGGCTGCCAAAAGATTATCCACGTTCACCACTTCGGGGTCAGAGTTTGTGTCCGAGATATTGTAATGGGGCACGATGGGAGGTCCATCTGGAAAGGAAAGGAAACCTACAGAGATCAGTGACGATTGACTGCCTTGGCTGTGAAAACCCAACATGTGAGCATTTCAAAATAAACGGCATGTAAAACATATGAGCTGTCGCAATAATACACCTGAATAAAATGCTTAGCATAAAAACTTAGGAAATGAATATGTGAAACAGACAGCTGTCCTTCCCATTAAAACATAGACCCCTAATTCTGTCACAGGAATTAAATGATTTCTATTTAAAAAGAAAAAAGATGGTATAGGTTTATCTGTTTGGAAAATGGCTGCTTAAATCTAATAAATTTCAAATATATGTCTATACTGGTTTTATTTTGGTTTTAGAGTGTTACGTTTAGAAAAAAAAAATAACCCTGATATTAAAATATAAAATATAACCCTGATATTCATACGGTCAATCTGACATTATACAGAGTCTTAAAAGACAAATAATGGGCAAATCATCATTTTTCAGGTCATTCATCTATCCACCCTTACAAAAGAATTTGATTCCAAATTTTTCAAGTTGCAATATTTGTTGTTTAGTATGGAAGGACTATAAAACAAAATTCCAGATGAAAGTTTGAAGTAGAACGTAACAGGCCTATTCCCAAACTAACCACACTAGTAACAATTACCTATTAATACAGAAGAGGAGGAGAAATTAAATAAAAAAGGCACTGGTTTTGTGACACAAAGTCAATGGACCAATTCAGATATGGCCAAATTCGCCGTCAGAAATACGTTCTAAGATCATGTATTCCTCTCTTCTGCATTTTAGTTTCTGGGAATTTGCCCAGAAAATTGCCTTCCTGTCCAAATGAGCCATGTTTTGTGTTCCCATTTGTCATAGTTTACTTCAAAATTGGAATTGGAAATTTCAGTTTGAAATGGGCTTAAAACTATAGTTTGCACACACACATACAAAATCAGAGTTTGCTCATTTGGAAGCTGCTGCTGTTGGCTCACTAGGGCTATCTCAGGAAGTGAAGGAAAGAAGTGAGCATTATTGAAAGCATGTCTGGGTTGCCAAATTATATAATCAATCATATCTGAACCAAATCCAAAATTTCACAACGTCTACTTGGATGCACATTATTCTCCAGGTGTTCCCAAAGGAACACAGAATGTATCCCCCCCCCCAGTTTTATTTTCAGAACAATCCTATAAAGGAAATTAGGCTGAGGGATGATTTTTAATCTCAAGGGTTGCAACGGCTCAGCGGCTGAAGACGCTGAACTTGTCAGCTAGAAAGCTGATAGACCAAGTTTGAGACCCGAGCACAAGGTAACGGAGTGAGCTCCCATTCCTACCTCAGCTCTGGCCAGCCTAGCAGTTCGAAAGCATGCAAATGCAAGTAGATAAATAGGTACCACTTCAGTGGGAAGGGAACAAATGTTCTGTGCAGCTTGGCATATAGTCATGCTGTCCACATGACCATAGACGTTTCTTCAGACAACGCTGGTTCCCTGAGCTAAGAAATGGAGGCGAGCAACATCCCCAGAGTTGGACACGACTGGACAGGGGAAACCTTTACCATTTTTATTCCCAATGTCACTTAATGTGAACTTGAGACTTCCTAACCATCACTTTGGTAGAGGCCATCAATCATTTTGTGATTGAAACCCATTTGGGGATTCAGTGCTCAGCTTAGGATAGTCCTCAGAAGGAATGTGGACATTTCCTGTTTATTTCATTTACTCCCAGGTCCTATTATCACAAGTTTTCCTCGATCTGAAGCATACAGCATTTATGTGATAGGAATATGTGTAACTGTTAAGAAGTCTGAAACATTTAAATCAGGGATTGCCAACCTTGGCGACTTTATGATTTGTGGACTTCAACTGCCAGAATTCCCCGGCCAGCCATTGCTGGCTGGGGAATTCTGGCAGTTGAAGTCCACAAATCTTAAAATCAGCTAAAACTGGTTACTCCTGATTTATGGGCTTACCAGTTAATCAAATTGATCACTTGACTAAGAAAGGGATCAGAAAGTCCAGCATTCTTGCTTTCCACCACGATCAAATTCATTTTTGGAAGCCCATATGCAGGGAAAGAGCTGGATGGAGGGGTGCTCCTCCTTCGCTGTTGCTCTCCAGCAACGGGCAATGAATCATCATCCTTAACAATGGTTTATAATCACTTCCATAAATTCATCTCCTGCCTCTTTAAATGCTTCTTTGAAACCAGCAGCTGTCTCCACCATAAAACCCTTACACTTCTGAGGACATCATAGGGATGTTTTGCAGATAATGGAAGAGGAAGCCTCTAGCTGTCGAGAGAACCCGCCCTCACTTAAGTTGTCACTTAAAGGAATTTGGAGATGGTAGTAGTAACGTTTGCTCAATGGTTTCCTTGGTGTCCTAGCCCAAGGCTGGGAATTGCCTCTGCCAAACATTTTAGGGAATTCGCTACACGTTGAGACGCACAGTGTTGGGCTCATGATTGATCCAGAACAGGTAGTCCTCGATTTACAATCACAATTTCTGTTGCTAAGCGAGACAGTCGTTAAGTGAATTCTGCCCCATTTGATGGCCCTTCTTGCCACCGTTGTTAAGTGGATCACTGTGACTGAGTGAGCAATATGGTTCTTAAGTAAATCCAGTTCCCCAATTATTTTTGCTTGACAGAAGATCCTAAAAGGGGATGACACCACCGTCATAAATATGAGTCAGTTGCCAAGCATCTGAATTCCGATTACATGACCATGGAGATGCTGCAAAGGTTATAAATGTGAAAAAAGGTCATAAGCTCCTTTGTTCAGTGCCGTTGGTAACTTTGAACAGTCAGAAAATGAATTGTTATAAGTTGGAGACTGCCTGTTTAAAAACAACTTTTAACATTAGAATGGCTGTTGTATTGCATGCAAGGTAAGCTTCAGCCTGATATAACTAGAGATGATAGTTCGAATAAACTGTATTATAGGAAAAAAGCTTGAAGGCTGAAGATCTACAATTCAAACTAAAGACATTTCTCGGTTATCAGTAGAGGATAGCAAGAGCAATTGCACTTACAGTGCAATTACAGCCCTCTCTAAGCGGTTTATAGAGTCAGCCTGTTGCCCCCAACAATCTGAGTCCTCATTTTACCAACCTCAGAAGGATGGAAGGCTGAGTCAACCTTGAGCCTGGTGAGATTTGAACTGCCAAATTGCAGGCAGCCGGCAGTCAGCAGAAGAAGCCTGCAGTAATGCGGCACTAACCACTGCGCCACCATGGCTCATAGCCTAATCCCCATAGCAATGAGACTTATTTATCACCTTATGTTGATTTACAGCCCTCTCTTAAGTGGTTTACAGCCTCTTGCCGCCCCAACAATCTGGATCCTCATTTTACCGACCTCAGATGAATTGAAGTCTGAGTCAACCTTGAGCTGGTCAGGATCGAACTGCTGGCAGTGGGCAGAGTTGGCCTGCAATATACTGCATTCTAACAAATTGCATCACCAGGGCTCTTATATAGGTAGCCCTGGACCACAATTGAGCCCAGATTTTCTGTTGTTAAGTGAGACAATTGTTAAGTGAATTTCACCTCATTTTTTTTTTGACCTTCTTGCCTCAGTTGTTCAGTGAATCACTGCAGTTGATGAGTTAGTAACCCAGTGAAGTGGATCTGGCTTCCCCGTTGAGTCTGCTTGTCAGAAGGTCTCAAAAGGGGATCTCACGATCCCGGGACACTGCAACCGTCATAAATATGAGTCAGTTGCCAAGGGTCTGGATTTTGGTCACCTGACCATGGGGAAGCTGACAAAGGTCATAACTGCGAGCAACAGCCCTAAATCACTTTTTTCAATGCTGTGGCAACTTCGAATGGTCACTAAATGAACTGTTGTAAGTGGAGGACTACCATAAAGAACCTTCCCTCAAGAAAAGAGATATTTGGACATGGAACCTTTAAACATTGATGTTCCATCTAGCTGACAAATTAAAAAAAAAAAAGAATCAACATTTTAATCCACAATTTGCCCTTCCCTTTTAAAATGTTTGGCAGTTTAAGATTCTGAGACAAGTTATAAAAGAGATATTTGGACATGGAACTTCTAAACATTGATGTTCCATTTAGCTGACAATTTTTTTTTTTAAAAGAATCAACATTTTAATCCGCAGCTTGTCCTTCCCTTTTAAAATGTTTGGCAGGTTAAGATTCTGAGACAAGTTCTGCATGGAACACCTGAAATCAGTTTTGCAGTTTATACTAAAGAAAGGTACAGTCAAATCTAGTTTCTTTTTGAAAATCCGCAGTTCCAAAAACGACAGCACTTTACTTAAAAGGGGAAAACGAATGGTTAAATATGAGAATGCATGGGGTTGGTGATGATGGAAAACGATGATTTTTGCAATAAACACTGATGACTGCAAAGTGTTGGAGAAGCCTTAACAAATCGGCATTTCAATATCCACGGTCTAAAATGTTGCATGCAGCTGTATCGAAGGAATACTTGAGGTTGAAGAGGGGTTTGCAGGTTTGAGTAATGTGAAAAAGGAAAGCTATTTCTCCCCTTGATGAGTCATCAGAGTTCAGTGCAACTGGGCTTCAATGGACATTGCATGACCGATTAAAAAAAAAAAGTTTTAAGTGCAGAAGATACGAGGGTTAAGTACAATATTGACTGTTTATTACCTAACCAATGGTGCTGTTGTTTGTAATTAATTCCTTTTATCAATTTCTCAACGGATTGCCTTTAATTACCAGCACTGGTTTGTTCAAAGTAGAATCAAACAGATTTATGGAGGTCAAATTATGCTTAGTTAACAATAAGAATCAAGTCAAAATTGTACCACTCCAACATGTATAATCATGCAAAAATGTAGAATAAAATGCATATACATGCAGAGTGATATTCTGATCACCTACCCAGAGAATAACTTGGGTGAAAGTCTTCATCAGTAGGAAATAAAAGCATAAACTTGCTATCTGTAGCGCCAACTCTGGTATCTTCCACACTTCCAAACAGCAAACCTTATAGCTTAGCTTAAATTTAGCATACATGAGACAGTGACAATTTACATGCTGAACAATAAAATTTATCAGTTAAGAAAAAAAAAATCAACTTTTTTTTCAAGTTTTCATTAAATCAAGGAAAGAAACCAAAATATATGCCTTCACTCTGTGAATGGAACAAAAATGTTGCTTTTTAAAATTCTGACTCTCAAGTAAGATGAAAATATGAGCAAATCTTAGGAGGTAAATAAGCTGAAAACAGGCAAGCAGAGTGGAACACAAGGTTGGAATATTTGGCACAAGATTTTTCTGTACAAACATTCCTACAGTTAAAAAAAACCAGGGTTCAATGAAACTTAGGCAGGAAACTTACCAATAACCCTTTGTTTACAGGGAATAGTGTATACATGTGAATGGTTTCTTTGGGATATTCAATTTCAAGGCTACCATGCTATGCGTACTTACTTAGAATAATTCTACTGTGGTAATAAGGGATTATTCCTATTTTGAATAAAAAAGCATGGGATTGGATCCTGTGATCCTGAAATGCATCGGGTTAAAAACTGGTATCCTTCAGCCATTCCACAAACCAACTTTTTTTCAGATTTGCTGTTTTTCTCATTTTGAAACTAAGTAATATGATGTCTCTTTTAATATGTGTTCATTATTCCGAACTGCAAAGAATAAATTCTCTCGCCAGACAGAAAGCTGAAATGGATGTACTGAAATGAGCCAAAGAAGCTTTTTGAAAGAGAAGCTAAATCTTTTCAAGGAAAACAAACAAACAAACAAACAACAAAGTCCCTCTGAAAAGCTGTCAGAGAGTTGGGGAGGGGGAATTAGGAATCCACGATGATGAAGGAAGCTGATTAGTTTTCCACATGTTTAATGTGTTGAGTTTTTATACTGAACTGGTGCCCAGAAAATTATTCAGGAAGCCTTTCCCCAACTCTCTTCCTGATGCCCTACAGTCCTCATGTCTGCATTTCCAATAAAAGCACCATGTGAGGGAAATTCCCCAGTCATTTCACTGGAGGAAACCATTATTCCTCCTGAGAAAATAAAAGGAAACTATCACTTCACCAAAAAGAGAAAATAATTGGGTCTCTGAAACTTAAAACTTATCAATACAAAATGCAAAGAGAGAATACATATGAAAACATGTGAAGAAAGGTTGCAGGAATTGGGTTTGGCTAGAGAAAAGAAGGACCAGGGGAACATGATAGCAGGATTCCAGTGTTTGAACGACTGCCACAAAGAGGAGGGGGTCCATTTATTTTCCAAAGTACCAGAGGGCAAGACAAGGAATGATGGTTGGAAACTAATCAAGGAGAGAAGCAACCTGGGATTAAGGAGAAACTTCCTAACAGTGAAGACAATAAACCAGTGGAACAGCTTGACTTCAGAAGTTGTGGGTGCTTCATCACTGGAGGTTTTTAAGAGACTGGACAACCATTTTGTCTAAAATGGGGCAGGGTTTCCTGCTTGACCAGAGGGGGTTGGACTAGAAAATCTCCAAGGTCCCTTCCAGCTCTATTCTCATTGATTTGATTCTGATTCAAGAACAAGATAAGAGCTCAATATAAACACAGTAAGGAAGAGGAGGGGCGGGTAAAATAAAAGCAGATTTACGGGAGGAAAATAAGTGTAACATCCCAAAACCATCTAGGCTAGCTTCCTGGAGAGACTTATAAACAAGGCATAAAAGCAATAACATTCCACAGCTGCTGATTTCCACTGAGTCAAAATGCTGTGTGGTGCATCGCCACTGAAAATGGAGGTCCTCAACTTTTGACCACAACTGAGCCCAAAATATCCACTGCAAAACAAGACAGTTGTTAAGAGAGTAAGACAGTCATTAAGTGAATGTGGCTTCCCCACTGACTCCAAAAGTGATCACGTGACCTGGGAACCAACAACCGTCCTAAATACACGCCAGTTGCCAAGCTTCTGAATTTTGTTGGTGTGACTCCGGGAATGCGGTAACAGTCCTTAAGTGTGGAAAAACGGTCACAAGTCACTTTTTTGTTCAGTTCGAAAGGTCACTAAATGAATGCTTCGAAGTTGAGGACTATCTGTATAACTTCCACGCCTGACAGCCAAATGATTTCCTTCAAAGGTGTCTAATCTCCTTTAAAAGGAAGACTGAATCTTTGCTTCTTTATTTCTTCTGATGATTGGAAGTGGTCACTTCTTCCCAGGCAACAAAAGAATAGATCAGTAAGAGATCCAATGGGAGAATCACACAGCCCCAAAGGCCTTTACGAAAGAACTGGACAACCACTTGTCTGAAATGGCATACGGCAGAGGTATCAAACCTGTGTTTGCCCTCGGAGGGCCAGGGGGGTGAGCGGATGGGCACAGGGTGTTGTTGGGGTGGGCCTGGCCAGGATGGGCGTGACATGGTGTCAACTCATAAAATCTTTCTATGGTCTTTTTAGAGATGTCAACAGAAGAAATGGAGGGGGGAGCAGTGTGGCAGTTTGCAAACCAAAACCACATTCCATAAATGCTTTCAAAGATACTATCTAGGTGTACAAGAAGTTTCTGCCAGCAAAATTCTAACTGGAGAGCCTGATTGATGACTCTTGGCTATGGAGGTGTCCCATTGGAGAATCTGAATTATGATACACCCAGGGAGTGAGGGGAAACCAGGGTCAAGGGTGACAATGAATGATGAGTCTCAGAGTTGGCTACACCCAGGAAATGCCAGACCTTTTAACCCCCAATAAATCCTTTTTAGTTTTGGAAGTTTGGTTCGAGACTCATGATTTAAATGGGGGTAACTGCTGGAATCCTGACACATGGGACTCCTGTGGTGGCCAAGTGCTAAGGCAGGACTTTCCTGAGACCCTCCTTCACTCTCATTATAATCTTCCTTTCCTTTCCTTCCCTTCTCCTCTAACTTTTCTTCCTTTCCTTACTCTTTCCTTCTTTCCTTTCCTTCCCTTCCCTTCCTTACCCTTCCTTACCCTTCCCTTCTTTCCTTTCCTTTCCTTTCCTTCTTCATTCCAATTTCTTCTTCATTCCCTTTCATGGTCTGTTTTTGCTAGCAGAGGCACTACGGGCTGGTCCTTTGCTGTTTCAAAGCCAGCTCCGTGGGCCAGATCTAAGCACGCCACGGGGCGGATCCAACCCATGGGCCTTGAGTTTGACACTCAAATTCTTGATTGAGCAGGGGGGGTTGGACTAGAAGACCTTGAAGGTCCCTTCTAACTCTTGTTACTTCGTTACCTTTACAGACCATAAGCTGTTCAGAGGACAGGAAAAATCTGCAGGGGATGGACTGCCCCCCCCCCACTTGTCCTGTGGGTCCATGCAACTAAATTAGGGCACCTCTATTTAATCACCAGCCATTCATTAGGAACGGTCTCAAATAATTAAATGTGCCAGGAAGGAAGGGGAAGGAAGGAAGGAAAACTAAAATGGAAGTCTATCTCTCATCAAGGGGAATTGGGTGATAATAACAGGTAGTCCTCAACTTACAACAGTTTGCTTAGTGACCGTTCAAAGTTATAACGGCACTGAAAACAGTGCCTTATGGCCGTTTTTCACATTTATGACCACTGCAGCATCGCCATGGTCATGTGATTTACATTCAAATGCTTGGCAACTGACATGATGGATGCCCTGTCCCGTGGTCATATGATGCCCTTTAGCAACTTTTTAACAAACAGTCAATGGGGAATTCACTTAACAATTGTAATACTAATTGAACAACTGCAGGGATTCACTTTAAGAAATGGGGCAAGGAAAGTCGTACAATGGGGCAAAACTCACTGAGCAAATGTCTCACTTAGCAGCATACATCTTCTGCTCAACTGTGGTCGTAAATTGAGGACTACCTGTACCACCCTTATTTCCTTCTACAGTCCTTTTTTCTCTAGGACTTTGCATGTGCTGCAGGCATCACCTGTCCTGACATGAAATTAGTATCCCTGCCTTGACACGATGGGAGACAAAACAGGATAACTGGAAAACAATTTTAATTGTAATATATGCTTTGAATTGTGAGCTGCCCAAATTCATTTGGTGAGATGGGCACCTATAGGAAGGGAAGGAGGGAGGGAGGAAAAGGAAATTGTGACCAAGGCTTGGATAAGTCACCCAGAGTCATTTGCTGAGATAGGCAGCTATGGGAAGGGAAGGAAAAGGAAAAGGAAAGGAAAGGAAAAGGAAAGGAAAAGAAATGAAATTGTGAGCAAGACATGGGTAAGCCACCCAGTCATTTGCTGAGATGGGCGGCTATATGGATGGATGGAAGATGTGAGCAAGACCCAGAGTTACTCTGACATAAGATGGGCGGCCTATAGATTTTATAAATAAATACTAATTTTAAAAAACTCTGAGGTTTATTTCATCCCCAATCATAAGAGGGAACAATCAAGGGATATATTGTGACTATGGCAAATAATCAGAGAAGAGGGGAAACCAACACAGGGAACAACAAAAGGGAAAACCAAAGGGGGTGTTTGCTGGCAGTCAAATCACTTATGATCTCCCCCAAGGAGACCTGGTTGAGGGCTGTAATATCATTCCTGTTTAAGAGGTGAGGCAATTCTACAGCTTGGGGATTGCAGATTCCACTTGATATTATTTCCCTCAATCTAAAGAGAAAACCATTCACGAACCAAACTGATGCTTTTGTTTCTTTGATGAAATCTCTAGTCAGGTGAAAAATAACGACCCCTAAATACAGGTAGTCTTCAACTGACAACAGTTCGTTTAGTGACCGTTCAAAGTTACAATGGCACCGAAAAAATGTGACTTATGACCATTTTTCCCAGTTACTCCCCATGGTTGTATGATTTATGTTCAGTGGCTTGGCAACTGATTGTTTATGATGGCTGCAGTGTCCCAAGGTCATGCAAACCCTTTGGCGACCTTCTGACAAGCAAAGTCGATAGGGAAACCGAATTCAGTTAACAACCGGGTTACTGACTTATCAACGGCAGTGGTTCGCTTAGCAATGGACGCAAGGAAGGTCGTAAAATGGGGCAAAACTCACTCAACAAATGTTTCACTTAACCACAGAAATGTTGTGGGCTTAACTGTGTTGGCAAGTCGAGGACTACCTGTACCATAAAGAAACTGCTGTCATGGATACTGTTATTTTTTTACTAATTTGTTTTACAGATTATCCCCGACTTACAACATATTCGCTTGGTGATGGTTTGAAATCACAATGGCCCTGAAAAAAGTGACTTATGACCGTTTTTCACACTTACAACTCTTGCGGCATCCCCGTGGTCACATGATCGAAACTCAGTAATAGTACATTAGGTTGCATTGCCTCAGCTGCTGTCATTAATAAGCCATGATTTATGGCTTACTGTATCCTATTACTCCAACAAAGCATGCTTTAAATAATCAAGCAACATTAAAATAAACCATAGTTAAGCTTCTTTGAGGACCACAGCAATCTGTTCATCCCAGCTACTGCAGTTTATAAGTCATTTTATGACTCAGTGTGATGTCAGTGTCATTTTATGACTCAACCACTGGCTTAGTACATAAATTGTATGATAGTTACCTGAGTAGGACAGTTGGATTCCTTCATATACTGTGTTAAGCCATAGCTTACAAATTATGTCAAGATTCATGCAATGATACAAAACCAAAAGTATTCTGAATTGCAGCTTTGTGGGATTGTAACTCACTAGCAAATCACAGTTAAAGCAATTAATAGTTTTAAGTATGGGAGCCAAGATGATAGGAAAAACCACTTCTCAATATGATAAGACCTGTGTTCCAATTCTTTTTGGGGATCGCATTTCTTACTGGGTTTCTGACACTTACAATTAATCATCCTAAACTGGACTGGCTTCCCAGAAAAGTCCTACCTCTGACAGGATCAGGCAACTGGTAATGGAATGAACCATGCAGGATGCTCTCTTCCAGTTACTTAAGTCCCTCTGGCTGGATTCACACAAAACAATAATGTCAAAGACAATACACCATGTATGAACTCAACTCAGTGAAATAAATCTTCCTGAGTTACTACAAACCGAGTAGGATCTGCAACCTGAATAGCATCTCCATATTGTTCTTGACTTGTGGCTCACAGGACAACCTTATACTTACTCAGAAGTAAGCCACTACTGAATTCAATTTCATTGTAAAAAGTTGGGTATGGCCATTGGTAATGTCAAGAAAAATCTGGATGGGGCTCCTTCCAAACATTTTACCATTTGGGGAAGGGGATGGTTTCAGAAGGATCTGCATCCAGGAGATCTTCTGATCTCTTCTTTCATGATCTTGATCTTCTGAGGCTGCTCGAGGGAAAGATACGAAACAGCTCCCACAAAACAGGAGGAGATAAAGGGGAAAGAGTAAATTTAAGGGCTGAGTAAACTGGCACTGCAAAACTGAAGTAATACTGCGGTGACAGCAAATAGTATTAGTAGTAACTTCAATACTATTTGGATATTATCTGATATGAAGGCAAAATCTTTGCCACCTCATCGTTCGCAATTTGACATTTTCCGCATTTAGTCAGAACAAGGCAACAGATGCACCAACAATTGGTAAAAATAAGCAAGAGTTCTGAAGTAAGCAAAAAATGACTGTATAGAAAATATACACTCCTTTAGAAATAAGATTTCAAGTTATTTGGAACCAAACTTGCAAGTTACTTGTTTTTTTCTAATTCATCACCTGGGCAGGTTCCTCCTTCTGCACCCCATTAACTATTGTATTTGTCATCGTCACAAAATCTCAAGAGACAAACAGAGGAAGGGACCGATAAAAAGGATGACTTGCTGATTGCGAATGGTAGTTTCATGTACTATGCTGCATCTGGCAGATAAGTCAAATTTTATGAGTCAAATTTTAGATTGCTAATGTGATTAGCTGAAATCAAGATATAGTTTTTGATGTCTTCAGTTTCTCTGTCTTCCCCAGAGCACTTTGCTTGAAATATGGGTGGTTATAACCATGGTTGCTATGATCTCAAATACAGTTAGCTGTAATCATGGCTTTTATTGTATTGAAACTTGAAATCATTACCTATAACTGAGATTAATGGAAGTGACATGTCCACTTTTCATAGCTGACCTTTCTAAACCATGATTTAAACAGTTACTCTTGACTACCTGGCTACAGGTAGTCCTCAACTTACGACCAATTGAGCCCAAAATTTATGTTGCTAAGCAAAGACATTTGTTAAGTGAGTTTTTCCCCATTTTACGACCTTTCTTGCCACAGTCGTTAAGTGAATCATTACCATTGCTAAGTTAGTAACATGGTTGTTAAGAGAGTCTTGTTTCCCCATTTACTTTGTCAGAAGGTCGCAAAAGATGATCACATGACCCTGGGAAACTGCAACCGTCGTACATATGAGTCAGTTATCCAACATCTGAATTTTGATTCCATGACCATGGGGATGTTTCATAACTATGAACAAATTGTTATAAGTCACTTTTTTCAGTGATGTTGTAACTTTGAACGGTCACTACATGAACTGTTGTATATCGAGGGCTACCGGTATCTTTCCAGAGCAGCATTTTAACAAAATCCAGTTCACTGGCACCAACAGGAATGCAACACAGCTTTTGTGGAAAACAAATATGAGCTTTAAATCACCTTTACATTCTAAGTTTGGTTTTTGCAATGATTTTTAGAGGGCGAGAGTTGGAAAAGTATGTCAAGAGCTGTTTCATATGTTAGTTTAGAATCCAATGAGAAATAATATATTGTAAAAATCTACCAATAATCCATACCTAATTTCTTATACTCCTGTAATGTTTTAGAACATGACTAAGGCAAGAAAATGGTGTTAAACCAAGGTGTGTTTGGGAAAACCAATATAGCTGGCAGCCTCCTCGGAACATAATCCTAAATTCTTACCTGTATCTCAAGAGCAAAACAAAGAAACTACAATACAATAAACACTACACATTCTTAATTTGTAAAAGAATGGCAACTTTATGCTTTATTCAAGGCAAAACCAAAATCAAAACCAACTTGTCAAGATACTAAAGAGATTCCCTACTGTTTAAAACCAGTTAAATGTACACATTTTTAAGGTTAGGAAGGTATCAAATTCACATCCATATCAATATGATACATGGAAAACTATTAACACCAAACTTATTTTTTAGAAACCATTCACGTTTGTTTTACGTATTATTTCCTGCATAGCCTTTTAAACAAATACCCTGAACAACGCAGCTTTTAAAAAGCTGCTTTATTTCTCCTAAGATAAATTATGTAGAGGAGAGGGTAGGAAACCGGTTTACATATTTTTAATTTTTTTTTAAAAAAAAAAATCATGTTCTTTAAATACATTCAGATAAAATTAACATGGATCAATGAGCAATAACTGATGATATCTATAAAGTACAGGCATCCAAGATATTGCTTTAAATATCACGATCTAAAGAGATCTTTCTGAATTTTTGAATGCTTATCATTTCACTGCATGCCTTTTCACAAACTGCATTCGAAGACCTTTTCGCTTTCATAGACTGCTTTCCATATGATAGGAGCAGCCTTGAGAAAAAAAACACAGCATCCTCATACCGAGGTACTCAAACAATTTGTTCATTCCCCCCCCTCAACTTTTACAATTGAAACTTTAGGCTGCAATCCTAAACCAAGAAAAAGCTGCAATGACCTGTGTGGGATTTACTTCTGAGTAAACATGTTTAGGATCTCATTAACTGTGGAGTCTTGGGCATAAATTTTACCAGATTGGGTTACCCACATTTTAGCATAATGAAAAAGTGTTTTTGTATTTTTTAAAAATAAATTATTTTCACATGAAAGGCCAAATAGGAACCATCAGAACAGTTGATTTCTAACTTAGCCTCTCCCAGAAATGAAGAAAATTTTAAACTGAAAAGAATAACTCCATACTGAATGGGTATTCCCAACCCACACCGCTAAGAAGAATGTTCAGTGAACAAGAGCTTAGAAATGTTTCCAAAAAAATAAAAGACATGGAAAAAAGAGCAGCAACCCAGAAAGCCATGCAGCAAAACCCACTTATTCCATATCACACCATTTCCACATTTACTTGTAACGTTCAGGAAAATGTGGAATTTTTTTTAGATCAAGGATAAGAAAGAAAGAATACTCTGAAAACAAACTCTGAATAAATATTTGGAAAACAAAACAAAATCTTACCATATACTGCTTCCAGAGGTATATCTTCTGGAAGCAAGCACAGATTTTTTCATCCTTTAAATCACGGGTATCCAAACTTGGCAACTTGTGGCCTTCAACTTCTAGAATTCTCCACTCAGCCATGCTGGCTGGGGAATTCTGGGAGTTGAAGTCCTAAGTCTTAAAGTTGCCAACTTAAATGTATGGATAAAAGTGTCCCGGATAACTTAGCCTGAGTCCATATTTTTTCCATTATCTGAACCAGCAGAGAACCCAATGGAAATCAGGAAAACAAGGATGTCAATTATAAAGCACACAACAGAAGGAAAAGGGTAATATTTGTTACTGCTTGAATCTTTCAAACTATTATTTGGCATCAAGATTAGAATATGAGGGAAGGAAACTTGTTATGCAGCACAAGAGATACTGACTAAAAGAGCAATCAAAATGATCATGCTATGAATTCTTTTATAGGCTGCAAATGACAACATCTTTCAAGCTGAAATTTACAACTGGCCAAATTTCAAGATTTAACCCCACTATTATTTCACAATATAGTCCAGAATTGATAGCATAACATTACAATTTGATTGTATGAAACACACCCACACCGACAATTATTCTGTTTTGACAGGTGGTATAAGTTCTTATGCATGCTTTTATAGTAAATGTTCACTTAACCTCAGTCAATGTTCCCAAATTAATTTAACCCCTGGAGAGAGAGATCTATTATTTTTCTCTCTCAAATTCTTCTGGCCATTAGGATTAGCATGTTTTTACAAAATGAAAGATTCCTCTAAATATAAATACTGTGAATGCATAAACTTGTGTGAAAGCGAATGAGAATATTGAATGGTTTATCAAAAACTTTCCAATTCATAAATCAGCCAATTTCTGCCCTAAGTGATGGAGGAACCAAACATGGCAAGCAGTATTATAATTCTGCTTAAGATGCACAATATAGATGCTAGCATTTATTTTAAGAAAATATTTACAGGACATACTGATTTGGTATGAGTCAATTTCAAATCTTTATGTATATAATATATACAAATAAACAATTCTGGCATGCAAAAGGAGCAGATTACATTGATTGGTCCTATAAGTAAAATACACACAAAAAAAGCTCACTAATGTAAGCTCTGCGGATGAAAAGCCAGGAAGAGCATCTCAATGGCAAAACCAAATGACATTTCTTTTCTCAAGAAGGTGACAAGAAAAATAAACACTGTTAAAAAGCCTAAAGAAGGAACCAAATGGTGTTATTTGTTTTACAACGGTCAGCTTTTCCAGTCAAGATCTGGGTTAACTGTTGCCGCTTGAGGATCTTGTTAAGTTTGTGATGGGTTCAAGCTGGATTCCATGATATTTCCGTTTTCAGGGAAGAGAGCTGGGAAATTGTTATTCAAAGTCTCTGGAACCTCTAAAGCCATATCGGTATTTTGACAGCTGGCGTAAGAGTTAAAGGACGGCTGCTGTGGAAGTACCTGGCTATCCGGCGGCACATGCATAAAAATCCCTGCCTGAGGAGTTGAGGAGATTCTTTGGCCATCTAAGGGTACTTTAGGTTCCCTGGACTCCAGTTGCTGCTTGCTTTCTTCATCGGTGTCCAGGCGAGTGAGTTTTTCTATCCACATGCGGAACTTCTCCTCTGTCTGCCTCTGCATCTCGGCAAAGCAATTCATGGCCTCTTCTAGGACGCTGCCTATGCAGTTCCTATCCCACACGGTGCCCCTGTCAAGCAATCCTGGAATTTCCCTGGTCGCTCCTCCAGATCCCCCAGCACGACTGAAGCCAGCTTGAAAGACATTGAGGCCATGGCATCAGATATCATTAAAGGAAGATAATCACACATCCACACATTTAAGGCATGCGAGTATGGTATGAACGAGCTACACGCTTGCTCTAACTGACCAAGAGACACCGTTCATAAACCACCGCACATAAACCACCACACATTAAGGAAAACCTTTTTGACTTTTCGAAATTATTTTCAGAAAGTGAAATTAACACAATTCCCCTATGCAGTTTAAACCTTCATTGCAGAAAGCAAAAATTAAAAATTAAAAAAGAAAAAAAAAACCAACCTCAAATCTAGGCTGTATGCATATCTTTCTTAACATAAGTAGCCCTCCCAAAGCAAATCAGGAATATTAAATCCAGCATTCCACTTCCATTAATCCACTGGTAATTATCTTTGGGAGTTAAGTAAGCCTTGAAGGTGACAGGCTGGTTGTACCTCAACGTTATTACCCATAAACATGACAGTTCTGTTCATCTTATGGTTACTGTCATTCTCTAGGCCTCTAAGATTTAAAAGAAGCTTAGCTATCCACCGGGGAAGTGGTACACAACTAATTATGTCAAACCAACTTTAATTACACTGCTTTAAAAAAAAAAAAAAAAAAAGACAATCAGGCCAAAAACCCATCCAGTCCTGCATTCTGTTGCCAACAGCGCCCCTCAGATATCCCTTTGTAGCTTATGATGAAGACATGAAATTATCCTCCCAATTATATATCCCAACAAGTATGTTATTATGACTAGTAGTCGCCTTTGGTGTCTTCTGTTAAATTACTTAGTTACCTTTTAAAAACTTTTAATTTAGTGGCTATCACCACTCTGCTGGGGTGGGGGAGGGGGGAATCCCAAACCTTGGAGACCTGCTCTGTGGACTTTATTGGGGGGCGGGGGCGGAAACTGCTCCTGCAGGCAGTTATTATTATGTCATACAAATTAACAATTACACAATTCTAGATATTCCCAAAGAAACACGTTGGAAAAGTCCAGACTTAAGACACAATTAGAATATGCCCACTGAAATCAAAATTTAAAATAAGACTAAGTCTTATTTAGTCTAGTCTTTCTAATATCTTACCCATAGAAATGTAAACAAACTTAATTTTCAATTTATATTCAGGTAACATTTAGAGCAGAGGTCTCATTCTTGCGGCCCACAGGACGATATGCTGTGGCCCCCACTGTGATATGAAAGTATAACATTTGAGGATATTTTTTTAACAATGTTTTTTGTGGAATCCCTTATGCGGCTCAGCCTCACCCAGACTCTGCCTCCAGCGACCACTAGGTAAGCTGAGTTTGAGACCCCTGATTTAGAGCTTTGCCAAAATTCGTCAGGGAATAAAATGACTGAGGGCAGAGTAGATAAACATGGGCATAGAGAAAAATTAGGAGGAACACAGTGAACAATGAAGAAAAAATGGAAATACACTAATTATTTCCAGTTAAAAATTATTTTCTACGATTCTTTTGGTGTGGGTTACCAATGCATGCCACCTGCATATGTTATCTGAGATGCTAACATTTTTGTTTTAGAGACATTTAAAAATCTAATCTTTCCTATTATAAATAAAGCCATGATAGTGAAGGCAAAGGAATATGTTTTTCCACATAAATCTACAGCTGAGTTTGCTATAGCCTTCTGCAGATGTTAAAGCAAATATAGTACACTGGTCCATTAAACTGATGCCTATGGGAATGTACAAGAAAATCATGGAGACTGAAGAATTGAGTTGTTTAGATGAACTTTTTGGGGTTTTTTTTCCAAATAGCAATATATCATTTAATATGAAGGGAACTTTATCAAATAAATGGGCAAGATGCAGGCATACAGATTAGCTCCCAGGTAATTAGCAAATAACGGTATTTGGCTGAGTTGTCTGGCTCAGAAAGTAATCAGGGCCTGACCCGGACTTGGATGGAAGGCAATCTGAATATATAGGGTAGTAGGCAAAAGGAGGAATCAGAAAAGCATAATGGAAGAAGGCAAGAATTAATGCAGTGTAGAGTTGTAAAGATATGTCTATCTTAAAGTCATACCAAATACAGCATCTAGTCAACTTTGGTCTTGTCAAACAAAAGCTAAAGATGGTTAGACTTCATTAAAAATAATGAAAAATTAATAATAGGAGACTACGGAGAAGTCCAGGGATATAGAATAGACCGGAAAATAAAATAAAAAAATAGCTTCGTAAAAAAAAGGCAATGACAAACCATTTCTCTAATGTTACCAATAAAACTTCATCAAAGCAGCTAGGAAATCAGAAAAGGGTTGAAATGTTAAAGGAAATGTTATTTTTGTACAAATTCAGACTAATGTCCCCTAACCTAGGTTGGGGAGAACCAATCTAGAACTAAGGAGAAAGTTCCTGACAGTTAGAACAATTAATCAGTGGAATAGCTTGCCTTCAGAAGTTGTGAATGCTCAAACAGTGGAGTTTTTAAGTCATTGGACAATCATTTGTCTGAAATGGCATGCCAGAAACCGGGCCGCACAAACAAAGCCCCATCTGGGGTGTGCAACACACAAAACCATGTCCCCTCTGGTCCACGGAAAAACCTCTCTCCACAGAACCGGTCCTTGATGCCCAAAAAGTTGGGGAGGGGGCGCTAGTATAGGCTTTCTTGCCTGAGCAGAGGGTTGGACTAGAAGACCTTCAAGGTTCCTTCCAAATCTGTAATTCAGAATTCTGTAATTCTGTAACCTATAGGCCTCCAAAGGTTTTTATATAACTCCCCAAAGACAAACTAGCAAGCTAATTAATGAAACCATTGTCCAATTATATCTGGAAAACTGCTCTTGAACCAGGATGCATTGTGAGCAAAAAATACCAGGAACATCTGGTACACTTTCCAGATGGCTCCTGAAACCATGATTCATATAAAAACAGTGAACAATCCAGATCATCATACAGCAACAGCATTTAGAGTTATATACCTCTTCACAGTGCTTTTACAGCCCTCTCTAAGCGCTTTACAGAGACAGTCTCTTGCCCCCAACAATCTGGGTTTTCATTCTACCGACCACGGAAGGATGGAAAGCTGAGTCAACCTTGAGCCTGGTGGGATTTGAACTGCCAAACTGCAGGCAGCTGGCAGGCAGCAGAAGTAGCCTGCAGTACTGCACTCTAACTACTGCACCACCGTGGCTCTTAATTCTGCCTTGCTGCTGTGAATATTCAGGCAATACAAGCTATGAAAACATCAACACTGAATTTCTCTGCAAAGATACAAGGGAGGAAATTCTACATTAATCCCAAACACAAAACTACAAGTCTGCATAAGGAACACTTCTTAAAAACATAGCATAAGCACAACATTTGTATGAGTTAGCTCATCAAGAAAAAAATGTGTAGGAAACAAACCAATCCCTTACATTATGTGCTTATTTTATTCTTTTGAATTATCTTTTAGCATAAGGCACAGAATAAAAAGAACCATATATTGCTATTTGTCTTTCAATCTGTGAATCAAAACGCTTCTGAGAAAAAAAAACCAATATTCAGGGGTTTACAAATTTGGGGTACTCATCCTGGTCAACCAAACCTTGTTAGCAACACAAAATCAGAGGCAAATGGTCTCTCATCCCTCTCTAACCCAAACTTGGTAACATGTAACCTCTCTATCCCCACTGAAAAAGCAATGTTTTAACACGTGCCTCCAACTTTCCTTTCCTGTTGAGAGCTTTCAAAGGACAGCAAAGGCATAACTGATGTCTGTCAGTCATCAAAAGTTCCAACTACCTCTCAGATATAAGCCTTTCGCCTCTACCTCCCCTCCATTCTTCATTCAAACGATAATAGAAGTATGCAGAATTTCCTTGTTTCATTGTTTGCAATGGCACTTAATGCCTCAGTTCTGCTAGCATGTACAAAAAAAGGCTCTCTGCTACCTCTTGTTATCTTCTCATCTTAAAGATGAAGACAGAAGCCTGAAGTCCATCTTCTGGTCAGGTTGCTATTACAGGTAGTCCTCAACTTGCAACCACAATTGAGTCCAAAATTTATATTGCAAAGCAAGACAATTAATCAAGTTTTGCCCAGTCTTATAACCTTTTTGCCACAGTTATTAAGTGAATCATTGCAGTTGTTAAGTTAGTAACACGGTGGGGTTAAGTGAATCTGGCTTCCCCATTGACTTCACTTGTCAGAAGTTGCAAAAGGGGATTACATGACCTGGGACACTGCAACCATCATAAATATGAACAGTTGTCAAACATCTGAAATTTTGATTACGTGACCATGGAGATGCTGCAACAGTCGTAAGTGTGAAAAAGAGTCATAAGTCCCTTTTTTCAGTGCTTTTGTAACTTCGAACGGTCGCTAAATAAATGTTGTAAGTCAAGGACTACCTGTATTCCAATTGACAGCAATGATGATGGAAGGTTTCTCCCTGCAACTTGGACCTAGAAGGGTGAACATTATGTAACTGTCAATACTGTTTCCATCTTCCTTGCACTACAGATCGAATCCAGGTCTATTAATCCTCCTGAGCTACGGCACAAATTGCGATGATGCCAAAATGATTATGTGAGTGCAATGAAGTCATCATCCAAATGCCACGATCGGTACTGGCATCAGATGAAAAACATTGTGGCATTTATACAACGGTAACAAGAAGCATATGTTGTCATTATGCACACACACCTAGCATCCTCTTGGCAGATGTCCATGTTTCTGAGCAAGACTGTGGCACTTCCAAATGACAGCATTGAATTCTGGCCATTTCTTGTTGTAAATGCTTCTATCATTTAAAATGGAATTTCATATAAACCTGAATGGTCAAAGACTCATTTCTCTATTTGTACCAATGGCAGTATAAACTATCAATCCTAATTTCTACCAACTGATTTGACACTACACAACAAAAGCAATTCATGCTAATTCATGACTGTTGTTCGCGTTTTAGCTACTGTCAAAAGTCAAACTTAGTTATCCTTAAAAATATGTGTTATTATTATATATACGGTACATACCTCAGCAGATAATAAAATATTAGCATCAAAAACTACACATGCATGTTTTATAATTTTTTTTTTCAAATGTAGTCTGATCAGGATTACTTTAGGAGGGGAAATTTTTCTTATTTATAGGCAAAATATTAAAATGTAAACAAATAGAAACAGATTATGTACTTTTGCGCTTTATTTTTCCAACTTCATTTCCCTCACTGGCAGTAGCCTGCTCAATCAACTGAAGTGAATTTCTTCATATGCTAAAAAATATAGCATGTAAAATATAAAATTAAGATGCAGTGACATGTTTCTTTGAATTGCCTGCTCACTAACATTTGTTTAGATTTACAATCAATTTCAACCTAATCCTATTTGTTGTACAGCAAAACAATTTTCCATTTAATAAGACTTACACTTCTAAAAATATCAAAGCTGCACCTGTAATTTTCATGTATAAGAATTTTTTTTTAAAAATCCCATGGAGACTATTTCTGGATCTGCCAATGAGGAAAATCTACACGAAGTAGGTTTGCTAAGATTCAATCAACAAAGTTAAATAGTACAGAATTATATGTAGTTTTATGTATCAGAATATTACTCTGAAAGTTTTGATGTCTGTTTCATAGACTTATTAGAAATGAACAAATGTATACAGATTTTGTTTTATAAACCAGTTTGAATAGAATCCCTTATTCAGTGGCAAAAAAATTACCTGTTTCTATTCCTAATTTTCTGATGCACATAATTTATTTCCCCATAGCCAACATTTGCACATAGCCATAAAGAAAATTAACTAGCCTGACCTACATTTTGAATGAAGGCTGCACTGAATTATGTTCAAACAAAACCAGTTCAGCAAAAGCCACACTGAATTTTATTTGTGAAAGGGCTATAATATCTGAGACTGTAGCTCACTGGTTGCATTAACAACAGTTTATGTGGAGAAGCACATAATTTACAATCTGAAATGGTAAAGCCCAGCAAGAGATACTGTGTAGCTTTTGCTAGTCTGTTCTAATCAAGACAACAGTAAATACGTGTATAGTCTGCCATCAAATAAATACCTATTTCAAAAGAAACCTGCAGGATTAATTATTGCTTTTAAAATAAATGTGATGTCCAGAGCATCCATCTCACACAGCTGTGACAACTTTCATTAATTTCAAATGCTTTGGACAGAGCCTTCATGAGATCTAAATTAAAATGGAGATTGGAGGGCTACAGTGTCTGCAATATGCAACCCGAGCACAAATGCAAACCTCCATGTATTGTGCAAAAGCAGAATCCATCACACGTGCTAAAAAGAACACTGAAGGGCCATGTTATAAGCTCCACATTGTAGCCTTCCAAGCCATCCTACACAGCATAGAAGCAGATTTACTTAGAACACCAATTGTAGTTACAAAACTCACTTCCTTTTGTGTAAAAGAGATAAATGTGTGTTCACCCATAAAAGATTAGCAAACCAAAGGATTTTTAAACAGTATTTTATTTTAAGGTTGCTATAAATGCAATTATTTTGAATACCATATGCCGAGTAGTTTGATACATATTCCTGATCATGCTATTTCAGCTAGAGGAATAATGTAGGCCTTAACAGTCTTTTTTATTATTTAAATAACACACCTTCTGTTATTTTATGAGAGCAGCCAAAATATTTTTCTTCTCAATTTAGATGCAGGGGTGGGTGGGTGGGGGAACAGTATTGATAACTGTGCAATCCACACAGCAGAGCATGTGACCTCTTCCAAAACTGTGGGATAGCATGGGGGACACTCATTTGCAACCTGTGTGCAAAATGTTCCTTACACAGGCTCTGAAATAACCAAGTTGCCTGTTATTAGAAAACTTTGAGCAAAGCTGAACCAGCTTATCCTGCATTGAAATGGAGCTGGAAAGTGCAACATCAACAAGGGAGGAGGGCTTATCGCAGAAGCAGTTAAGATGCCTCCTGAAATTTCAGATGCAGACAGCTGCAGCACTTGAAAACAACCCATTCAGAATGAAAGAGCAGCAAAGTAGACTGTTTTGAAAGATTACAATCTAAGGTGCACGAATGCCAACCGGCAGGAGAAGGTGGATACTGGGGGGAGGGGGAATAATGGACATCTCAACATTATCATGATTTGTCTGGATTTTTTTTTTTTTTTTTTTTAAGGTGAACTATCGTGCAAATAAGAGCACTGAGAAACCCTCCTTACCCGCCTTGGAAACATGTCACATTTTAAAAATACGTTGCAGCCCCTTAAGAGACAGAGCTCTGGTTCTCCTAGTATTTATTTACTTTTTTTTTTTTTTTTTTTGCTCCTTCCTTTCTAAATTTAGCCCGACAGCTGAGAAACGATGGCAGGAGCTTTTTTTGGCCAGTTCAGTTTAAAAAACATCCTCTACCTGGTATCTCCGCAGTGATTGTCTTGCTGCTCCCTGAAACTTCGTCGTCGTCGTCGTCCGACGAGCTTGTGCTCGAGTCACAGGTTAGGTCACTATCACTGGTACTGCTGTCCTGCAGCAGGTTATATTTCTTGCGGGCCGCGGCCTCCCGCTTCTGCCTCAGTAGCCGGATGCGCTCTTTGTGCTTTTGGCTCCGGTGACCTTTGACCTTAGTGACGCGGCCGTTCTGCTTGTCACTCGATTGCCGGTTTTTCTTTGCAGCCATTGTCGAGGTTTCGCTTTCCGATCTGGACCGCCTCGATTTCCTCCCGACAGTCGATACGGACATGGAGGAAGAGTCTCCCTCGACCACCGTCTCAGGTTTCCCGGGAACGTTCTCTTCTGCGGAGGACAGCGTGTCAGAATCAGCCAAATGGCCGCTGGATGAAGGGGACAGCATGCAATGGTTGGAGGAGTCACTCTCATAAATGCGACTGGCCATCGGCTTGTCGCTTTCCGTCGAAGCCAGCTGAGATTCGGAGGAGTCCCGTCTCAGTTCCATCAACAAGCAGGGCATTGAGGTGAGGACTGCTGAATCCTCCCCTGGCGCCCGGTTCTCTTTCTGAGCAGGCATATCCAGTTCTATAGATCCCTCTTCGCCCAGAGCTGGCTCCTGTTTCTCTGAGAGTTTGGGTGGGACTTCTGGGTCAATGAGTTCTTCTGTTCTGTCTGCTGCCTCCATCTTCATTTCAGAATTTGAAGTCTCTCCTGGTCTCAGAGGATGGACCCAGAGCTTTGTGGAAGTGCAAACTCACCTAGGGCTTCAGCAGGAGAGCAACCTAAGGAGAAAACACATACAGCACGTGAAGTGAGCTGGTAATGAGGACATCTTTGGATAATATTTCTTGAAGAGCTTTGCAAAATACAGAAGAAGCATGCTGATTATGCCACAGAGCAGGGCAATTCTATGGGGGTGTACAGTGCATTCACAAAGTATTCAGACTCCCTTCAATTTTGTCCATATTGTTATGCAGCAGCCTAATTCTACAGTTGTTGAAATTCATTTTTTCCTCATTAATCTACACTCAGTAGCCCATAATGATAAAGTGAAAGCAGAATTTTAGAAATGTCTATAAATTTATCAAAAAGGAAAAAAACCTCCCAGTTCTCTTGATTGTTGCTGACATGTTTATACACTTCACAATTTGAATACTGACTTTCCCCACTTACCTCTATTTTTACAATGGGGCGGAGTGGTGCTTAAAAGTCAAGAAATATATTGCTTTTGTAATTTCATTGGATGACTCTATTCCATATTCATGTTAACTGTTAAAAAGTTCTACAGTACTATCAGCTATTCCATTCAATTTCCTTGGGAGCTAATTGCATAACCACTGGAAACCTACAACCAGAACAAAAAGTTGTTCCCTCCTAGACTCTAATAGCTATGAGTTTGTCAGATATTCATTTGAAGAAATTCTAATTTGTCATTATCCCTATTTTCATAGCTTTCCATTTTGGCAATTTGTGAGCAGAAATTAATTTTAGCCTAGATTCTCTTGCCAGGAGCATTGGGGAAGCAGGATAGGGGAAAACCTTGGTCTTTTAGAAGAAAAGTGAACAATGGACACTACAACCACCCGTTAAATAATTTGGATTGATACACAACTCTCATCTGATATAAAAACTGGAAATTGATCCAAATACTTTTATTTATTTTTTAATTACATTTTTAAACCACCTATCTGCTTCACAGAGTGTCTCTTCTTTCTAAGTCATGGCATAAAAAATCAATAAATACTTCACCCAATCCCACCCCATCTTCAATCTGTCAGTAACAAAATTATTCCATATACCTGTTGAAAAGAAAGTTACAGAATGGTTCAAAACCACACAGAAGCCTCAAATCTTAGAACTGAGCATGCTGTCATTTCAAAGTGTGATCAATCAATGCAATAAAATTCGCACATCTGTCTACAATAATGTAGATGGGGCATGAAAATTATGAATGCCACCAGGGCTCAAGTGGATATGAGATAGCTGTCATATAAATAAGGTTGCTACTGTTTTAAAGGTTTGCTAGGATTTTAGTATCACTAAAATACTGAAGGGGGGGGGTAGAGAGAGAAAACCACAGAACAAACGATATGCATTACATAAATACTAATAATAATAACAACTGTTCACAGGTTGTTAATTACTAGTATAAGAATTATTGGTTTATTTAACTTCATTCTATAGTTGATGTTATAAGTTATCATAGTACATCCTAAAAATGTAAAGATAATCTTGTTTTGTTGTGTGGCAAAAGATGTGACATTCTATGTTCATTGCTGGCAATGCCAGCATGTTGTACTGAGAAGAAAAGTTTCATTTATATAGACAAGAGCATAGACATTTGGGGTATTTTTTTTTTCTTCAGTGCAACTTGTTCCTGTCTAAGCTATTCCTGGATTATATTGTCATACTAATCACCACAAACTTTATTTAGGAACTTTATTGTCACTGACAAATACAGTCCAAACTTCAGACGGAGTTGTTTTTTTATCTTTGCTTTAAAATGCCATGATTTGAATCTGGGAAAATTTGCATACCATTTTGCCAAACACAAAAAAGGGACATAAAAATATAAAGTGGATGTAGTTGAAGACCCTGCTCTATACTCAGTCAAGTCTTCTGAAGCACCTTCAAAAGAAAAAAGAGCTGTAAAAGCCACAACTCAGTTGTATAACGCAAGTGGAACAGAAGAATTAAAGTTAATAATAAAGCTACAATTGCAACTTGAATTGAGTTAGTAAATACCTTAGTCTCAAAATCTAACTTCAGGTACCTGGCCACAGTGGTAATGTAGTTAAAATGGAGCTACAGACGAACAACGGAGAGATATTTTTAAGCTGAGAGAACCCAAGATTTATAACTATAGAAGAATCTTATGATGATATCATGAACAAAGGAGTCCAACGTAAATGCTCTGTGGATGCAGAAAACCATGTGTTAGGAGAACGAAAAGCCACAGTTAAATTGGAATCTTTTGATCACTCAGTAGCTTTTGATACTATTGATCATGATACCTTGCTGGACCAGCTCCAGGTACTGGAAGCAGGGGGAGGGGGCACTGTTTTACAGTGGTTCTCCTTTCACTGAGGCCATTATCAGTCAGTGCTGGTGGGGAAGGCAAGGTCAAGACCCCAAGCCCTTATTATGTGGAATGGCTTAGGGCTTGAATATTTCTCCTCTCCATTTAACATCGACAAGAAGCCGCTGGGAGAGGTCATCTGGTGGCATGGGGTTTGATGTCATCCATATGCTGATGATACTCAATTACACATCTCTACCCCATGTCGGGCCAATTGATGCCATTTGGGTGCTGGCTCAATGCTTAAGAGGCTGTAAGAATGGAGAGAAACCAGCTGAAACTCAACCCTAACAGGATGGAGTGGTTCTAGTTTTGGGGTGCTTGAGGTCAAGAGAATTAACATACTTGGACTCTGGGCAGGATAACACTCCACCATACAGGTCTTGGTGCACAATTCAGGATTCCTCTTAGGACTCACAGCTCCTGCTACAAGAGCAGTGGCCAAGGAAGCCTTTGTCTTCTCTGCCAATTGCAACCATTTGTTTGTTCATCAATTACAATTATTTTCAAGCAACATACCCAGAAACAATTGTTATAATATCACATGCAGAAAAAGTTTTGAGAAGAAATGTGTAGATGTGAGGCAACCAAATAAATAATTACATGAGTAGGCTTTTCCTCCACTTTCCAAAAGAATCTAAAAGAAAACATTGTTCTTCCAATTAACTACCCACTCATCAAAAATATTAAATTAATAAAAATTTCTACACTTGTTTTGACTAATATTGCTAATCAGGATTCTTTGGTGACATTTAGAAAAGCTCAATGTGTAGTATTCTCTGAATACCAACAGCAGATTTAAATTTAATTTCAAAGTTCCTCTGCAACAGATTAGATTTCTGGTAAGGAGTAATATATCTCTTCACTGTTTGGCAGAAAGAAGGAAAAGAATATCCTAGTTGGATACAGAGAGTCCTTGACCTATAACCATCCATTTAGTGACTAGAGTTATAATGGCACTGAAAAGAGTGACCTATGATCATTTTTCGTGCTTGCGACTGCTGGAGCATCCCCAAAGTTACATGACCCAAATTCGGACACTTGGCAACTGGTATGTATTTGTGATGGTCTCGGGGTCATGTGGTCCCCTTTTGAGACCTTCTGACAAGCAAAGTCAGTGGAGAAGCCAGATTCACTTAACATCTGTGTTACTATCTTAACTGCGTTACTATCTTAACTTTACTTAACTTTGGCCAGAAAAGTCGTAAAATAGGACAAAACTCACTTCACTGTTGTGTTGCTTAGCAATGGAAATTTTGATGCTCAATTGTGGTCATAAATCCTTGTGGTCATAAATCAAGGATTGCCTTGTTCTCGTTCACTAGTCTCTCTTCACTTTTGCCTCTCAAACTCATTATCCATGTGGCCTCCCTTAGATTAACAAATGTTTCACTTGGTAACATAAATTCTGGATTCAATTGTGATCATAAGTTTAGGACTACCTGTATGCATAAAGGTACTTCGTTTCTCTGTGAGGCAGGGAACGGCTGGTGCATGCAGCCAGGGGAACAACTGGTTAACAGAATCATTGGCTCTATCAACTCATGCGGGGTTCACAGAGTGGCATGTGACACTTGAAGGTGCCCCTCTGCCTTTTTAAACTTTTAACTTATTCAATGTTTTTTTTTTTTTACCCAAGCTCCCACTTTACTTATTATTATTAATAAAATTATAAAATTTTAGTTTTATCTGAGTTTTATGCTTTTAACTATAAACTGCTCAGAGTAACTCTGAGAATGAGACAGGCAGTACCTAAATTTGATAAATAATTACTTAATTAGTGATTCCTAGTTGCAAGTGCATGGTACATATATTCACATCCAATAATTGCCTTAAATTAACTGTGAACCAATAACAATTTTTGCAAGTACAATTTTGCATGTATTTAAATATGAATATATTGTTGAATTAATTCCTTACCTTTCAGCCTCTGCTGTCACTGCTCTGCAGACAAAAGACCTGAGAATCCAAAGCTGTCATTCTGGCTGTTTCCCACCAAATTCTCTAAACAAACAAACACACACATAAATCAACTTAGAAAAATGTTTTAAAAATAAATACACATGGAAGACTAATGCTTATGAGTGTTGTTCACATTTTTTCCTATTTTATATTGGGGAAATAAAATTTGCAAAAAAGATATAGGTAGTTCTAAATGTTCTGTCTTTTCTATTGCTTATATGCAGAATTCAGCACAAATTAATTTCTCTTCCTTGTAAGTCAACTCTGTACTATAGTGTTGTTCAAAGTTACAATAAATTCAATTTAAATAAAGCTATTATAAGGTAAGAATAAACAGTGTTGCAACCTACAAAAGATTTAATGCATTTCAGCCCAATTCCCTCTTACATAAGCAGACATGCACAGTACTTCTTTTTAATAATGAAAGCAGTAGTAAATGCTGTGTTTCACAAAAATGGTATAAATAATGTTTATCTATAATAATTTTGTTAAATTACAATAAAAAATAGTACACAAAAAAGAACCAAAAATAAAAGGTACAAAGAAAAAAATAGAACAAAAGAAAAAAAAAAGAATATGGTAAAGAAAATGTATAAGTGATACATACACACAGACACACAAACATATGGGGATGGCAACATGGAAAGAATATTACGGTACCGATACACAATAACAGGGTAAATATTTATATAATCTGAAGAAAAAGCAGAGTATAGGGGCAAGGAAGATCTGAACTGGAGAGAAGGAAAGTAAATTCATGCTTGCTCATTCATCCATTTATTCGTTCATTCATTCATAAAATTTATTGGCTGCTCCTCTTGCCTCAGGATAACTCTGGGTGGCTTGCAGCGATAAAAATATATTTATACAGTACAATAAAACATAAATAAATCAAAAGTAAACATTAAAATCTGATGACATGTGGGAAGAGCAGGGATGGGGTGGAGGGGAGATGGGATCTGTTGTTACTAGATCATGTTACTATTGTGGTTAATGGACTGAAAATATTATTTTAAAATCTAAGCATGTATATACTGCACTCAAAATCTGTTCTTAAAACCTATATCCTTTTCAGGGTGCATTATAAAACTATAAAGTACATATAGTGGTGTATAGAATAATAGTGATCTTTGGAAACAGCTTTGCTGTTTTTGATGTTCAAGTCCTTCTGTAGCTTCCAATTCTTTGTGATCCAAAGGAAAACTTTTGGGGTCAATAACTGCTTCTTTGAATTCATATTTATGTCATTCATGATAGTATCTGCTTGCCTCTTTTCTACTTGCTTTTTATTATTTCCAATTATTAGGGTCTTTTCCAATGATTTTTGCCTTCACATTAGGTGTCCAAGTTATTTCAGCTTCAGTTTAATTTTAATTTAGTACTTCCAGTGAATATTCAAGTTTACTTCATCTTATATTGAATTATTTGTTGTTCACAGTCCAAAGTATTCTCAACTATTTTCTCCAGCATCTCAATTGAAAGGAATCAATTTTTTTTTGTTTAGGTGTTATGATGGTCCAACTTTGACAACCATATGGTAAAGTGGAAAACATTATTATTGGAAATGTGTAAATTTTGTTGCAATTGTGATGTCTTTTGACTTCAATCTTTCATTCAGCTTCATCATAGCACTTCTCTCAAGTAATGGATTTCTCTTTATTGCCACAGTCACCATCCATGTGAATTTTGAAATTCAAGGAGGTTAGGTTTATTACTGCTTCAGTTTCCTCTCTGTCTTCTGTATTTTCACTGGGCTAGCTTTGCCTATTTACATAATCTGATAGTTAAAAAAAAAATCTGAGCAACAATTGGTTTTCATAATCTCTTCTTCCAATTTCAACAAAGGATTTTTTTGGTCTTTGCTTCCAATCATCAAATGGTATCACTCTATATCATAACTGGTTACCCCATCACTAAAAATTCTGGTTATCCTGTTCCAAAAATGACACTATGGAATTAGAAAATATGAAATAGGGATTTCAATACTTTTTAGGAAGAAGCATCAAAATATTCAGATCGTTTTATTATTTCCAATCCAATAGATTGTTGGAAAAAATTAAGTAGAGGTGATCAGGTTTCTCTCTGTTTCTCTGGGTTTCTCTCTTTCTCCATCCCATGCTTCCCAGTGAAATATCACACAAAGGCAACACCCTATGATCTTCAAAATAACCATTAATACTTAGGTTACCAGCATTGGGGGGAGGCATGATGGCTCAGCGGTTAAAGATGCTGAGTTTGCCTGGGTTTGAGACCTGAGCACCACACAACGGGTTAGCTCCCATTACTTTGTTCAGAGTTTTGCGGTGTAAATTTAGAGCCAAAAAAGTAAATACAGATGGCTAAGGCTTCATGTAACTTCTTTATAAACATATGAAGTAAATTTTACAAACCAGTTGTAGATTTCTCCAACATGGAGCAAACTCAAACAGAAGTAGACATGTTACAAGTGCAGAGCTTCAGCAGCAACTCAGGAGATCAGAAACAGACATCAGTTTCACTTTAGTTCAGCAGGCAAGCAGAGGAGATAAGCTGTTTCATTTCCAATAATACTCACAAGCTTAACACAGCTTCAGAGCTTAATATAGAGCCACACCTAGGCTACTTCTAGTTTCAGTTTCCAAACAGTTCTCATTGGCTGATTGAGTTGCTATGCCTACATTGGCTGACCTTGGTACCATGCTCTATTCCAGTTCATACTCTGGAATACTTGCCCCAGTTCCTGCTCACCTAGCAGTTCGAAAGTGTGCAAATGTGAGAAGATTAATAGGTACCACTTTGGTGGGAAAGGAACAGCACCTTATGGTATGCTGGTTACATGACCATGGAAAACATATTCGGACAGTGCTGGCTCTCTCTCGGCCAAGAAACAGAGATGAGCACCATGCCCTGGAGTCAGACATGACTGGACAGGGGAAGCCTTATATCGACATTAGCTGTCTAGAAGGATCTGTTTGGGGATTGCTGGAAACAGAATGTTGCAATAATTGATTGTTTGCCCACTTAAACTTTTCTGTACTATCAATCCCGATGCCCCTGGTTTATGTAGAATATTTTGACCACCATAAATATTGCTTGTAGCTTCTCACAGTATACAAGTGTAAAGGTCAGAAGGCAATGTGAGCAATTGCTGTAGTTTTGCGAGAGAAAGCCCAGTGTAGCTTCATAAATTAGTAAAACTCCTGGATTTTAGGTGTCTGCCAAATTGATAACCAACTGTCCCATTTTCTTTTCTTCTTTTGTAAATTTTGTTTGAGTTTTCACAAAGAGAAAAAAAATACAAATAAAACATCTTTTTTGAAAGCAGCATAATCCCGGGTTACATTTCTTCATACAGACACAAATTCAGGTTCATGCTCATTTTTATATTCTATTCCATATCTTATTACTACTTTACATTTTCTACATAGCTTCTCCCCTCTTTTAATTTTCTCAATTTTTTTTAAATTATCTCATCTCAATTCAAATCATTGTATTTATATTTTTTGTATGTCCTGTTTCAATTATCTATTATCTTTTCTCATTAAACAAAATTTCTCCTGTAGTTACTGATTGGCGTATGATGCCTTTATATCTTTTCCCTAAAGTTGTAACATTCAACATAATACATAACTTCCATTCGGATTCTGCTTGGTACATTCTTAAAATATACACTGTATTCTTAAAAAAAGAAAAAAATTATAAATACCGTATATACTCGAGTATAAGCCGAGTTTTTCAGCACATTTTTTGTGCTGAAAAAAACCCCCCTCGGCTTATACTCGAGTCAGATTCCCCTCTGAAAAAAAATGGTGTGGAGCTCCAAAGCTGGGCAGCCGCTTCCCTGCTTCCGTGTTTCCTTTGCAACTTTTAAGCATGGGAGTAATCGGAAGCAGAAAAGTTCTTGCTTGAGGACATATTATTTTTTCTTTTTTTAACTGTTTTTTTTGGGGGGGAAGACCCACCGCCATGTGAGAATGCTCAGACACAAAATCTATCCAACTGAAAATAAGTGTGTGTGTGGGGGGGGGATTTTAACAGAGGGAAGATGTAGGGAGAAGGCAAAAGTGACAGAAGATCCTTCAGGGGAAATTGAGGGGGAGACTCACCCTTGGTCCAGATGAGCCCCCTTCCCCTTTCTCTAGGCTGAGAAAACAACACGAGCCAAGGTTGCTTCGGCTCCACTCAGCTTCATTTCCTCAGCTCCAGCTGCTTTCAGTCCACTCGGGAGGAGGGGGAGGAGGAGGAGGGGGAGGCTTTTCTGAGCTCTAGGCTGAGAAAGCAACGCGAGCCCAGGTCGCTCCACTCAGCTTCATTTCCTCAGCTCCAGCTGCTTTCAGTCCACTCGGGAGGAGGGGGAGGCTTTTCTGAGCTCTAGGCTGAGAAAGCAACGCGAGCCGAGGTCGCTCCACTCAGCTTCATTTCCTCAGCTCCAGCTGCTTTCAGTCCACTCGGGAGGAGGGGGAGGCTTTTCTGAGCTCTAGGCTGAGAAAGCAATGCAAGCCGAGGTCGCTCCACTCAGCTTCATTTCCTCAGCTCCAGCTGCTTTCAGTCCACTCGGGAGGAGGGGGAGGAGGAGGAGGGGGAGGCAGCTCGCGTTGTTTTCTGATAGTGAGATCATTTCCCAAATTAATTGATTCACTAACCCAAAAGAAGAAGATGTTGATGACAGTGGGAGGCAGGAGTCACTCTCTCCCTTGCAAGAAAAAAGCAAGAGCCGTTCTTATGATCTCTCTCTCTCTTTCTCCCCGTAATACAGTAAAGCTCTTTCCAGCATGTGCGCGCGATCCGCCCCCGCCGCTTTGCACCTTGCAAATGCAAAAACCCTGGGGTTTTGCATTTGCAAGGTGCAAAGGGGCGGGGGCGGATCGCGCGCGCGTGCTGGAAAGGGCTTGACTTTATTGGGGGGAGAGAGAGAGAGAGAGAGAGAGAGAGAGAGAGAGAGAGAGAGAGATCATAAGAACGGCTCTTGGTTTTTTCTTGCAAGGGAGAGAGTGACTCCTGCCTACCACTGTCATCATCATCATCTTTTGGGTTAGTGAATCAATCAAACCTTTCATGATAGTGAGATCGTTTCCCAAATTTCCCTTAAATCAGGGAAGAAATCAGAAACAAACCTTTGGGCTGAGAATAAGCCTGTTCCTATGATGCCATTTTTGTTCACTTCAGTGTGAAAAGTGTGAAAAAACACACTTCTTTTTCTTCATCTTCTTGTTCCCTATTTACTGGTCTCTTTCAAAGAGGAAATTGTGAACATCAAACTTATTCTCAACTGTCCTAGTGAAAGTTTTTATTGGCATCTATTTTTATTTTTGAAATTTACCAGTAGTTGCTGCATTTCCCACCCTCGACTTATACTCGAGTCAATAAGTTTTCCCAGTTTTTTGTGGTTAAATTAGGTGCCTCAGCTTATATTCGGGTCGACTTATACTCGAGTATATACGGTATATATAATTAAAGCAACATTCCATTCCAATTCAATTCTATCATTAATATTAATATTCATTAAAGTCTTAACATCTTTAACATTACTTTTCAATTAAATATACTTCTATGGGAACAATTATAAGCTTTCCATAGTTAATTCCCCCTCCCCCTTCACTTATATTTTATAAAACATTAATTAAAATGTTCCCATTCCTTCCTAATTCAATTTTCTCATTTATTTCACATTTTATTCACAAACATTTTACTAAATTACACTATTTTATCCCTCATTTTAATCATACGTTTTTTCCAATTTTCTAAAGTTATTTCTGTTACTAATATAACAATACAATCTTATGTACCTTTACAGAATCCCTTTTTCAGTTAGATTTTCACCCATTATCTCTAAATAGGTCCTATTTCTCTATAGCTTGCCCCAGTCCTTTGTAATTTCTTTTCCTTTCCTTCTTCCCTCTCTTCTTCTCTCTCCCCTTTTTACCCCCTTGTCTCTCTACCTCTATTACTCTCTTCTGTATTCCCCTTTTCTGTTGCTTTCCAGTATTATACTTATTTTTCAAAATATTTTTCTTTTCTTTGGTTGTTTTTTTAAGTCTTAAATTCTCCATTCTCTTTCCCCCCTTTCCTTTTTCTTCCCACATAAAATTACTTGTTCATTAAAGATGGTTTCTTCTTTGTCCCAGTCTTCTTGTTTTGCAGTCTTTTCTTGTTGTTTCTCATAGTTCCAAATCTCCATTTCTAAGAATTGAAAAACGAAGCCAAAAGAACCCTTCCCTTCTTGTGCCTCTTCTTTGTACTTTTTAAGTTCTGTTTTCAATTCATCCAGAAGTAGTGCCATTGTATAAATTTTAAAACAACCACCCGATTGATTTTAGTCATTCAGATATAATAACCAAAAATCCAAAGATCACCAATAGTCCAAATACACGCAAGCTGTTTCTTTTTTGCTCTTTTTTTTCCACTTTCTCTTCCTGGGGTTACTATTGCAAAGTTTCAGTTAAAATGTATCTTTTAGAAGTCTTGTTGAAGTTTTACTTTAAATTCTTTTTAATTCCAGGCAGTTTCCTCCCTCTTCCAGATCCTGCCCTTATTCTTTTTCTCTCCCTTCCTGCTTATGAAAAAGAAAGTTTTTAATGTCCAGAAATCTTTATTATCCCTTTGGCATTTTGTTTTATTTTCAGCTTAATTGTCTATTGATGTCAAAGCGGATTTTTCTGATTTCTTATTTAAGTCTCTTAGTTGTCAGTATAGGGAAGGAGAGAGAAGAAAAAAAAAAGCCAAACCTTTCCCTTTTCCCTTTCCTTCGCTGCTTCCGACTCTTCTTTGGGAGCGACGTTATTTTTTGTAAGTTTAAATTCCAGGGTACCTTGGTTGTTGCTTTTACAATTTAATCCAGTCAGCCAAAACTTTCACTTATCTTCCTCCTGCACATTCTTTTCCGGTCGAGTTCTTCTTTGTGGTGGCCTTTTCTGACTACCGCTGCAATCGCCTTCGGGAAAGGGAGTAATGGCCAGCTGAGGAGGAGAGATGCGGCTCTCCTCCACCCTGCTGGCAGTCTCCCCCCTCTTCACCACCTCTATGGGATGGCTTAGCCCCGAAACCAGCCGGCTCGGGGCGCTCCAGCGGCAAGCCCAGACAGAAACCATGCATGATCCTGGATTTCTGTCTGTCGCCGAAGCCCTTCAAACTGGAAGTCCAACTGTCCCATTTTTCAATGTATTTTTTAAGACAGCATTTCCAAAAATGCTCCAATTGTGGCTGGCTGAGCTGATACAATGAACTACCTACTTTTGAATCAATATCAACTATGAAACTTTATTTCATAACTTTGAAAGTATAAAATTAGGTAAGCTTAACTGTGTATAACCACCTATAATGATGAAAGCATTCAGTTAATCTGAATAGTTTACACTCAGTATAGAATTGATCAAACTTTCTTATTTCAACTAATACACAGCACTCATCTGTAAGGCAGCCAATGAAAATAACAGCAGCTGAAAAAACAGGGAGATTCACACAAGTTGATTACTTTCTCTCAAAAAGGAAAATAATATAGCACTCTTAGAAAATACATCTGAGAACAAAAGTTGTGGAATATAAAACTTATTCAGAACTCTAAACCAGGTTAACTTCCTTTGCTATATGTTCTGCAACTCACCAGGGCAAATGTTGAAATAATTTGGTACCTGAAGTCACCAGGAAAAAAAAATCTACACCTATAAATTATCTGTATTTTAAGGCTAGTAAAATGGTTTACTTTTGTGCTAGTATAGAAGGAAGGCGTATCACCTTACTAATTAATCCCAGATCAATTGCATACAAATACTTACCAGTTTTCTCAAGATACTGTGCAATATTTGTAATCCCATATAATTATTTCAATGGTTTTGTAATTTTTACTAGAATAAATAAATAGCTATGTTGGGTAAACTTATTTCACCTAATTTGATAGTCTATTTTTGAAAACATGCTATAAATACACAGAGGATTATATTTCATAGCAATGAGACATATGGAAATCAGCAACTCTGCTCTTTAGTTGTATTAGTCTTATAAGGGCTGGAAAGCAACACTCAAACTGCTGTGTTCCATTAAAAGACAAAATGAGAGGTGTTATTTAAAACTTTTTTAAAAATCATATAACAAGAAGATGAACATTCAAATTTTGATGAAATGAACTATTTACAGGTAGTCCTCGACTTACAACAGTTCATTTAGAGACCATTCGAAGTTTACCAGGACACTGAAAAAAGTGACTTATGATCATTTTTCACACTCATGACTGTTGCAGCATCCCCGTGGTCACATGACTTACATTCAGGCGCTTGGCAACTGGTTCATATTTATGATGGTTGCAGTGTCCCAGGTCATGTGATCACCTTTTGCAACCTTCTGACAAGTAAAGTCAATGAGGAGCCAGATTCACTTAACAACCATCTAATTTACTAATTTACTAAATTACTAATTTAACAACTGCAGTAATTCACTTAATGTGGCAAGAAAAGTTGCAAAATGGGGCAAAACTCAACACATTTCTCACTTAACAATATAAAGTCTGGGTTCAATTGTAGTCATAAGTCAAGAGCTATCATTATTATATAGCTGACCTTTTTCAAAATGAATTTCTTATAGTGGAACCCAATGTGGCAATTACAAAATGTCTAATTCTGACACAGAGAAACATTTACAAAAGAGATGACACAGCAGGAGTAGGAGTTATCTGCTCTTCCAGTATAATCCTTTCCTCTACTCCCAGACATTTCCAATTATCCTTGCTATGCATACTGCAATTAAAAACAGAAATCTTTCTCTGCTAGCAAAGTTCAAGTTCGGCATTAGTGTGAAGACATCCTGCAGTTCAGGAATGTCACACTCCTGGAAGTTAAATGGTCACCCCTTTTTAAAGTCTTGGTAACACAGGTAGTCTTCGACTTACAACAGTTCATTTAGTGACTATTCAAAGTTACAATGGCACTAAAAAACGCTCGACAACTGACTTATGATGGCCGCAGTATCCCGGGGGTCATGTGATCAAATTTTGCAACCTTCTGACAAGCGAAGTCAATGGGAAAGACAGATTCATCTAATACCTGTGTTACTGATTTTTTCAACTGCACCAATTTACTTAACAACTGTGGCAAGAAAGGTCGTAAAATGGGACAAAATTCACTTAACAAATGTCTCACTCAGCAACAGAAATTTTGCGCTCAATTGTGGTCATAAGTCAAGGATTACCTGTACAGACACCAAATGCAGGTTACAATAATTCCATCTAGTTAAACTTTGGAAGACAATAGAAGAAAACAGGAGTCAGAATGTAATCTATGGGATTTAAAATTGTGCAAGAAGAATATAAAATTGGTTTATCTGATTATGATTAAATAATGAATTGCTATGTCTGAAATTTAATGGTCATCTTGACTAGATATTATGAAAATGTTTAATTGGCTTAATGAATTACTTTGCATTATTATCTACAGTACTTTTAGCATGTAAATAAGGGATTACTATTTCCTGTAATGTTTAATTAATTTTTTTCTGTTGTTCAATTATTAAATGAAATTAGACTTTATTATTAGAGAGAGGAATGAGAAGGGTTTATATTAAATTAAATGGAAAAGGGGATTATATGCTTATGTTGTTAGGTATTCCTGCTAATTTTTATTGGACATTTGATGATTAATGAGGGTTGAAGATTGAGAGATTAGTTTATACAAAATGGGGTGAGGTACAGAATGAAAATGCATTGGGCAAATTCATGTAAGGTGGGGAAAAGAGGACAGAGGGTGTAGAGGCTAATTGTGCCCAAGAGATGGCTTGCATGTATAATCCAGCCAACTGGAGGAAAGAGAGATCCTGAAATCAACCCCATGAATTCTAAACCGGGGGTCTCCAAATAAGGCAACTTTAAACTGTGGGGATTACAACTCTCAGAATTCTTCAGCCAGGTTTGGAGACCCCTGTTTTAAATAGCTGGAGAGGGGGAGAGGTCTGTGAATCCAGCAGAAACAGATTTTTGCAACTGCTTATTTTCAGCTGGAAATCACAGGTTCCATCATGCTCTGAGCCATTAATATAGCCAAAGTTTGTCCTAGCCTCACTTTTTAAATGACCTTGGAGTTTAATCTTCTTTTTACTACCTCTTCAAGATTGAAAGGCTTTGAAAAATGGTCAGGTGGATATTTGCTGGGTGAGTTAATCTGTTTAAAGAAAAAGAAAAATATGTGTCTCCAACATTGTAAGATTTTCCCTTCTGTAATATGCAGCAAATGGAACTAGTGTTGTTTTAGCTTGTAAACACTAAGGATATGGATGAAACTGATTTATAGAAAGATGTGCTAAAAATATCCTATCTTGTGGGAAAGAGTGTCTATGGTTATAAATTGCTAAGAAGGCTTTGAAGGCTGGCTACCCATCAGAAAACACCAGATGGCCTTGTTAAAGAAAATTTACAACCAGTGGACTCAAGAACCATGTGAATTAATTAACTCTATGTTGCAACCAAAAATGTTGAAGAAAATCTGAATAAAATTTAAAAGGATATTATAAAGTGTTCTAAAATTATAATCCATAAGAAAGAGATGGAGATATTAGATCTACAAATTGAATGAGGACTATTTAAAAACAATAGAGATACACAAATAAGATACCAAAAGTATGATGTGGTTTATTAAAATACGAGAGATTTGTTGGAGAGGCTGCACTTGAAAATACAACTGGAATTTGATAAAGATGACACTGATTTTGAGAGATAATGGTAATAAAACAGATGTTAACAATTTGATATATACATATATGTTGTGTCTCACCTGTGGCCACGAGGTGAGAGTCCAAATTTCCAAAGGAAAATACACAAACAGACAGGACCAGGAACGACAGAGTTAAATTCCTTTGGCTGAAGCAGTCCTTGGCAGTCTTCCAGAAGCTGCCTGCCAAGTTCGATAACAAGCGTTCTGCACAGATAATTTGTCCAAACTGCTAACTCAAATAACAAGTTGACCCAAATGGGGATTCAGAGCTAACACGCCCCCTTATATTCCCTGAGGGGTGTGTCAGTCTCTTTTCTCAGTCCCTGATTTGACATTTCCTTTTACGTTGTATTTCGCGCTTCTGCCTGCGTCTTTGCCTTGCATCAAACCAGGATTCCTCGGCTTGATCCTCAGCCAAGGACTCCGGCACACTCCCCTGATTATCTGCCAACACCTGAGGCACAATCAGGGAGGAAGATTCTGGGGAGGAAGATGATTCCGAAACTTCCAACAAAGCAGACTCAAACCTCAGAGCCAAATCCTCCTCATCACTCGAACCTGTGTCTTCTAACAGAGCAGGCTCAAACCTCCGATTCACAACACACACATATATACATACACACACACATATAGATACATAGATATACATATAAATGTGTGTAAGAGGTTATTATAATAATGGTTGAGATCTTTGGTGGTTAATGATTACTTTGCATAATTTTTGCTTTGGAATTATATTATTAGGATAATGCTTGGTTAGCAATATCTATACTATTACTTTTCATATATAAATCAGTAATGTTTAAAAAAATTTAATCTTTGTGATGTTTAATTGCTAATTGAGATTTAATTCTGATTATTATGAGGTATTGGGGGATTAGGCTTTAAATAAAAATAGGATTACATATAATTATGCTGTTAGATACTTTTGTCAACTTTTATTGGACATTTGCAAAATAATAAAGCAAGCTGAGGATTTAGATATGAGTTTACAGAAAATGGGATGAGATATAAAACGAAGATGTATTTGGGTATATTTTAAGAGATTTGATAAACTATTGTTGAATATACTTGATGGGGATGAAGAGGAAGTTTCTCTTTTGAGAAACCCTGATTTAGAAGATCCATTTTTGCCTGTCCCCAATAATTGTAGCCAGTTTCTGTTTTCCTTTGATCATTTTTATCATTGCTACTAGCAGAAAAAAACTGTTACTGCTGCCCACAGTGGATAATCAGTTGGAGAAATGCAGAGGGGTTCACAACTCATAAAGAGTACAACATGCTGTTATTTAACCTGTGAGCTGCCAATACAAGTACGGTAGTCCTTGATTTACAGTGACTGTTTGAAATTATGCCAAAATTTGGCCTCTTGGCAATTCACCCGCCCTACAACTGACTGGGATGTCAGAAAAGGAAGTATTTTTTAATACTGTGCAAATGTTATTGGATTTGTATTAATATATCGTGGTTTATAACCATAACAAAAGGAAAAAATAGAAAAAAGTGAGGCATTCAAAACTCACAGAAACAGCATTTTAGCCTTCCAAATTGCATCACAAAAGTTCAGATTACTGAATAACAACTTGGAAATTACTCAGTAACAACTCAGCTTTATGTTTATGCTTTAAACTATAAAGCTTTGCATTTTAATTACATTACCTATATTAATTATTTTACAGATTACCAGTTTTTCCATTATCACCATCAACTCTTTTGGGAAATCGTTTCAGGGCTACACACGAAATCGAGAAAGTAAAAAAACACCCCGAAAGAAAGTACTCTTTTCTTGGCTGTGGGAATCTTTTTGAAAATAATGCAAACATAAGAAGGCTCTCTTCCTGACTATATTTTTTAGCACTTATGCTTAATAAATTAGACATGCATCTAATTTCATTAATTTCAGGCAGGATGTATACGTGTTTCTTAATTAACTTAATAATAAAACTACCACAATAATAAAACCACTAGAGCTGTGAAGCAGCAGTGGTTACAATGCAGTATTACAAACTAATTCTGCTCACGTTGGCATGAGTTTGATTCTTTCAATCCTGACTAGGTTGACTCAAGGTTGACTCAGCTTTCCATCCTTCCATGGTCAATAAAATGAGGGCCCAGATTGTTGTGGGCAATACACTGACTTTGTAAAACCACTTAGAGAGAGTTGTAAAGCACTGTGAAGTGTGCTATTACTATTTCAAACACAACTCACCAAAGACGGACTATACAGTGGTGGCTAACCTTTTGGGTCTCCTCTCAAAAATTGTGCACACACTCTCGTGCCAGGATCCAGAAGGCAATGCACCCCCCCCCACTCCCTGTGCATGTATGTGCAATCCCCCCTCCCCCCGCCTGCTTTCCTGCACTGCGCTTCCCAGGCTGATTTTCGGCCAAAAAAAAAAAAAAAAAGGCGTTTGGTCACTTCCAGTATTACCAGAAGTGATGAAATGGGCCTATTTTTCAGCCTGCAAAGGCTGCCAAAGGCCTTCCTCAAGCCTCTGGGAGGCCGAAAAAGGCCTCAAACTGGCTGAAAATCAGCTGTGAGGCACACGCATGCACAGTAAGATAAGTTTATTTTATTTTATTTATTTGATTTGTCAATCGATTACAATAGGTATAAGTATAAACATGAGTAAGAATACAGAAAATAGGTACGAATAAATAGGGACAATAGGACAGGAGTGGTAGGCACGATGGTGCACTTATGCACACCCCTTACAGACCTCTTAGGAATGGGGTGAGGTCAATAATGGTTAGTTTGAGGTTAAAGGAATGGGGGTTAGAGGATGTAACAACAAAGTCAGGTAGTGCATTCCAGGCATTGACCACTCTGTTGCTGAAGTTGTACTTTCTGCAATCAAGTTTGGAGCAGTTTACATTGAGTTTGTATCTTTTGTGTGCTCTTGTATTATTGCAGTCGAAGCTGAAGTAGTCATTGACTGGTAGGACATTGTAGCAGATAATTTTGTGTACTAGGCTTAAGTCCAACTGTAGGCAGCATAGTTCAAGGTTGTCCAAGGCCAAAATCTCAAGCCTGGTGATATAGGGTATTCTGTTGCGAGCAGAGAATGTAGTACTCTTCTCGTGAAATACTTCTGGACTCGCTCAATTGTATTAATGTCCGATATACACTGTGGAATCCAGACAGATGAGCTGTATTCAAGTATTGGACTAGCAAAAGTTTTGTATGCCCTAGTTAGCAATTCAATATTTCCAGAGGAGAAGCTTCATAAGATTAGACTTATAATTCTTAATGTCTTTTGGGCAATGTTGTTGCAGTGAGCTCTGGCACTTAGATTGTTTGATATGAGTACTCCAAGGTCCTTGACAGAGTGAGGGTCCTCAACGAGGTCATATCCACCTAGCAGTGCAGGAAAGCGGGCGGGGGGAGGGGGGGATTGAACATGCATGTATAGGGGGCGGGGGGGGTGCATTGCCTTCTGGGTGCTGGCACGAGTGTGCACAATTTTCGGCAGAGGAGCCCCAAAAGCCCACTCCCTTTAGCTACCTTAAAGGTCTTTTCACAATTTGAGTCTCCTAAATTTAACTTTTGAAATTATCTCCAACTACCTATGGTGTCTGCATCAAATGTCTACCTAACACATACTGAAAATTGTAACATTCTAAATAATTCTGGAATGCACTACCTGACTTTGTTGTTACATCCTCTAAAAACAAATGAAAAAATGAGAATATAATGATGCACAGAGGCCAAGCTAGAACTGATGCTATCAAAATACTTGAGAAACAGTGCTTGAACAGTCAATCCATTGTTGATGATATACAGAGGAAACTATAGATTACTCCTTTCCCCAGAATCTATTACATCCATCTGACATCATTTAAACTTAATTTTATCAGCAGTACCCTTTTTTTGTAATGCCACTTGGCACTGACAGGATTAACAGCTTGCTTTCCAGACAAGGAATGCATGTTGCTCTGTTTCTGCACAATGTTCTCAAGTGAGGATTGGCTTGAGATCTTGTGCGCAGGCAGACTTATTCCCAAACCACTCCCTTTCTACGACATAGAAATGTTTTGAACCTTAAAACATGGATGGCTAAGATGGAAGCTAAGTATGGGGGCTGAATAAAAGAGTTATAATATAAAATATAAATATCTAAAAGATAGATAAAAATGCAAGAATGCTAGCAGGGAACATCAAATAGCACTTTATTCTAAGAAATAATGAAGAAGCCTAACTGGGAATTATGTGTTAAGTTTAATTTCAGTTGCTGCGTGTGCCTAAATCTATTATTTTGTCTCTGATAATCATTTATTTTCTCGGTACAAACTGATTAATGTTTTGTCACTTGGAATTCCTTTACAGTAGAGGTTTCTCTAGGAATCATCAGCAAGTTTGTGGTTTAAACCAGAGTTTTATATTTTCCTATGGGAAATATTTTTAAATTACAATCTGTGATTTGAACAGTTCTTCTTATTCCTCCAGTGCTGAATATTTTCATATAACTACCTAGAGTTAAAATACATTATTTCATTTCCTTTGATTTTGTTTACCTCTTTGACCAGTCTGTCTCCCAAAGGGGAAAAAAAGAAAAGCTACTATCCCTAGCTGGGCACAACACTTCCAAACAACTACAGTGCACTGTAGAATTTCTATCATTTTTATTGTCTTTTCTTTTGAGTCTGCTAGAAGAGCACCACTGGTTATGAGGGGGGGGGGCATCATGCTGGGGTCATGGGGGACAATGTTATGTGAGGTATCTATCTATAAAAGACAGGCAATTACTTCCAGCTGCTACATACAGGCAGGGAAATGGCAAGCAGACACAGAATTTCTGTGAAGAGGTTTGTAACTTTCAACCTTTCTCCCCAAGGGCTCAGTCATGCTGCTGACTACTCCAAACTCACTTGAAAAAAGAACCTTCCACACAAAAAGTGTTGCTTCAACTGTGCTCAATGTTTTAAAACCTTGATCTTGGTCATATTCGTTAGCAGTAAGCAACTGAGCAAAAGCTTATATTTATTTGATCTGAAATACAACAGAACCATTCTCCTCTGACTGCAGCCTATATTGTGTGATTTCACCTGTGAATGACATCGAATTAGGCCCTCATCCATGTTAAAAAGCATTTCAGGGCTTCAGATTAACATACTGAAATATTGTAGTTATACAATACAGATAGTCCTCAGCTTATGACCCACAACTGAGCCCCAAATTTCTGTTGCTAAGAGAGACATTTGCTAAGTGGATTTTACGACCTTCCTTGCCACAGTTGTTAAGTGAATCTGGCTTCCCCATTGACTTTGCTTGCCAGAAGTTTTCAAAAGGTGATCACATGACCCTGGGGGTGGTTGATGGCTTGAGAGAGCATCTTTTTGTTTTTAGCTCTGTTTTTAATTCTATCTTTTTAACTGTCTCTTATATGGTTTTATGGTTCTAATCTGTAAATTGCCTAGAATCATTTAGAAAGATGGATAGTGTATTTGATAAACAAGCAGACAAAAATCAGGATTAGAATAAAGAAGCAGGTGTTTAAGTTATTTAGATGGTAGAATAGTTAAATTTAAAAAAAAAAAAACTATTAGTTGCTATCCACATATTAACTAATAAGCTAAACTTTCCTTAATTGTCTTCTAAATTTTCCTTAATTTTAATATTTGTCCACTTTAATAGCTAAAGTATATATCTATTGTTCTGTGATATCCAAATTATACAACCAATTTGTATAAAATGCCAAAATTATTATAATCCATTCTTATATTAAAAACACAATAATCATTAAGAAAGGTCACAGATGCCAAATCAGCTCTGCATGTATCTATGTTTTTCACACAGATTTCATATCTAGAGAGCTTTTACACATAGTCATCATCAAATGAACTCCACCCATGGAAACATTGCTCAAGTTTATTTCTCAGTTATTCTTGAAAAAAATCTTTTAAGATCTTCTGAGAAATAAAACTATTAATACTGTGCCATGGACACTAAAAAGTATCACACAATTGATATGAAACTGAAAATATCTGAATGTAGGCTAGAATATAACTGAAACAACTTAAGATAATTATAAATAAAACACCTTAACTAATTTTATTTGGTTTCTTACAGCTGCTCAACTCCAATGGACTCCAAGTCTCTGACTGTCCAGAATAGCAGTGTTTGTTCAAACCGAACTATTACTAAAATTTAAGTTTTATAGAAATAATCTTAATTTCTTTAATATTTCATGAATTCAAAAGTATGTCTCAAAAAATCCAGAGCAAAATTATATGCATGAATAATCATTTAAACACTGAATAAGCAGCAAAATCTAGCAATAGAGAGATTATTAAATTTAAATACCATCTTTTACCCTAGAATTTCAAGGCAAAACATTCTGTTCTGTACAGTATGCAACCTTCTCCAGGTTTTATTCTGTGTAATGTTAGGCTGAGATAGTGATCACCCACTGAGTTTCTATAATCGCTAAACCTGAACCTAGGTTGTCCTAATCTAGTACTTTTACCACTTTAACATTACTCTGACTCTCATTAATGCAAATTGACAATTTATGGTTGTCAATCCTAAGCAAGAAAAATGTAAAGTCCAGGGAGTTTCCTTTTGTTGTCTAAATTGCTGTAACTTTAACTGCAATTCTCTAACTTCCCCAAAACATCAATTTCTAAATCACTGATTTATTGCACTTGATGCAATAAAAAGAGCTGAGACTAGTAAGCCAAGTCCACCCATATGTATCACCAATATCTACAGTTATTTCTGTTCATACGCAGCCCTGTCCATATTCTCAAGGTTTTGTCCAGTGCCATAATTAAATTAACAATTGCTAGACCTTTTTCAATTGAATTTCAGGCTGAGTACCATACTCAGTACTGTACTGAGACAGCAGTACAGTGCATAGAATAATCAGAACATTGCACATAGAATAATCAGAACATTGTTAATGACCCATACTGGAGCCATACTGGCACATTCTCCTGGCCTTCCTTGACCTTTCAGCAGCTTCGTCATAGTATTATTCTGGACCAGCTCTGGGGGAATAGGATTGATAGGAGTAACTGTGGCTGATTCAAGTTACTCTTGGGTCTGAAGTCCTTGCTTTGTCAAGGTCTACAGTGGTCAACATTCTCATCCCTCCTATTTAATACCTACATAAAGTCAATTGGAAAAGTAATTTTTCAGTTTGGAGTCAAGTATTATTACCATGTTTCTCACATAATAAGGCTGGGCCTTATTTTTTTTTGACCCCCGAAAAACCGGCTAGGCCATCTTTTCGGGGATGACTTAATTTCCCCCCCCCTTGCATCCTCGGCTGGGCGGGTGGGCGGTGACAGCTTGGATGTTCGGGAGACCTTCCATCACCGTTGCTTTTCCTTCTCCCTTGCTGTTACGGCGTTACAGTAATGCCGCGGCGTTTGGCGCAGCCATGTGGGGCCAGTTAGGGCTCCATCCTGCAACCAGAGCCCTGAGGAGATACTTGGCTTCAGGCGCTCCTGTGGCCACCTTTGCTTTGCCTTCGAAGGTAAAGCGAATTATTTTAAAAACCTCCGCTCATCCCATCAGGGCCGCTCCGGAGCTGCGCGAGCTGGGCAGAACTGGGAAAGCGAGCCGTGGGTGTTTCTTGGTTCTGCCCAGCCCGCACGGCTCTGCCGCGGCCCTGGCGGGATGAGCAGAGGTTTTTAAAATAATTCACTTTACCTTCGAAGGCAAAGGGAAGGCGGCCACAAGAGTGCCTGAAGCCAAGTATAACAACAACAAAAGGCAAATCCTCAAGGTGGGCTGGAGGGAGGTGGCTACGTGCCCCCCGGGCTGCTTCAATGCAAGGTCCTGACTTGCAGCATCCTGCCGCTGCCGCCGCATCCTTTTCGCTACCGCCTCTCTCTCCGACTGCGAAACTCGTGCGCTTCGCCAAACGCTCCGAGCGAGGCGAGCTCTTTCATACATAGAGAGAGGGAAAGAGGCCGCCCGCTTTTTATCACGCCAACGCCGCACCACCGGCTCTAGGCCAAACCCCGGGGCCTCACTTGGAAAGCAAATACCGTGCATTAGAGGAAAAGAGGCGCAAACCCAGCCCCACCGTGAGCTCCAACCAATCCACAACTTCCAAAGTTTCGACGCCTCCCAATGGGGATGTTTGCCGGAAAATGGCTTCGACTCCTCCACTCGTTCGTGCATTTCATTGCCCGCCCCTTTGCCCGGAGGGTTCTGGCCACGCCCCATCATGCCTTTCAGCTTCAGGAGCCCGCACGCTCTTTTTTTTTTTGCCCCCCCCAAGAGTTACGATCCTACCGGAAGGGGGCGGCACCTTCTCAAACCAGTGCATCCAGCATCCCATCCGTCTCTCCCCCCCCCCCGCGCACGCTCCTCACGTGCCGAGCAGTAACCTAGAGTTAGAAGGGAAAGCAGTCCCCGCCCCTTCTTCCTCCCTCCCCTTATGCCTCGCTGCTGCTCAGGGCGGCTTCGGGGGCTGCAGTGAGATGCGTTTTGCGCGCCTACCCCGAAAGGCTGCAGAAGCGGCGCCTCTAGTTTCTAGGCAGTGGGGGATGGCGGCTGCTTTGGAGCTGCTCTTGCAGGACGAGGTGACAGCTGGCACGATGGTACGGTGGCTGAAGTCAAGCCAGAGCTGTGCTGAAGAGTTAAAACGCGCAACCCGTTTTAGCGACAGCGATGCTTCTTGAAGTTAGCCTTCCTTGGGGCGGAAAGTTGGCAGGGGGGCGGTGAAGTTTCTTCTCGCCTTCAAAAACCCCGAAAAGGAAGGTGGGAGAAAAAGCAGGAATAGTCGCCTCGCGTTGCCTGTTAGGTGCTCCTCCTCTGCGGCCCTGGAGGTTACAGAGCAGGGCGCCTCTGGGGCCTCCATGATTGTGTGCGAATCTGGTCTTTATCTTGGGGGACCACGTAATCCTGACCCCGAGATCCTGTGCACGCCTTCCCGCAATTTCCCTGACCTGTACATGCTTGCAGGTCAGGCTTGGCCGAGGGTCAGTGTTTTTGCAACCCATTCCTTGGGGAAGGGTACATTCCCCCCTTGAAGGCAAAGGGAAGGCGGCCACAGGAGCGCCTGAAGCCAAGTATCTTCTCAGGGCTCCGGTTGCAGGGAGGAGTCCTGACTGGCTACACGTGGTTGCGCCAAACGTGGTTGCTGTAACACCACGGCAGCAAGGGAGAAGGGAAAGCAACTGTGGTGGAAGGTCTCCCGATTTGAAGTGCTCCACCAACGCAGGCAGCACCATATCCGGACATGCAACAAAGTACTTCCTAACGGCAAGCCCCCTTCCCCCCCGCTTTCCCCCCCATTTCGCATGTTTAATATGGGGCTTAATTTGGTGGGGAGGGGCTTAATTTGATTTTATGCCAATAAATCATGCTGGGGCTTCCTATTGGTGGCGACCGTATTGTTGGAGAAATACGGTAGTACATGAATAACACACAGTTCTCTGCCTAGAGAAGGACTTGTCTCACTGTTTGAGGCCTGTTGAAATCTGGGTAGGGACACACAGATTAAAACTCAACCCAAGGAAGATTGAGAGGTTATGGCTACTTTATTCATCCTTAAATGGGCTGCATTTCCCCTTCAGGTTTAAAATGTAATCTGGTGGTCTTCCTAACCTAAACTCTTAGCACTTGCTTGAGGAGAAGGCTTTTGTGAAACAGCTTGTGCCCAGGAAAACTGTTGCACAACCCCCACTTATGCACCAACCATGCCTGGACTGTGAGACCTTCCTTGCACTTACTCATGCATTGGTCATCTTATGAGTGAACCACTGCAATGGGGTATCCACCGCTCCTGAAGACCATTCAAAAGCCATTACTGGCCCAGAATGAAGCAACACATGTAGCAACAGGCAAGCCTAGCTGTGCCCATGAAACTTGTTTTGTGAGCTGCACTGGTTGCTAATAAGCTTTCAGGAACAAGTGAAGAGACTAGCTGATACCTTATAAAGCCCTACATGGTGTATCTGACAGACTGTCTGACCTCTCATAATATTTACAATCAGAGTTGGCATACTTTAGATCCTATTAACAAAGCAATGTCCTCTCATGCAACCCAGGAAGCAGGATGACTATGCTTTTTAAATATTATACTGGCCATTTTTTTGTTTTTAATTATGTAAAGCTGTTTATGTTTGTGTAATTGAGAGGCCTAGATGAATAATTACAAAATTATTCCACTGAATCAACATTAGTATAAAAGAGAGAAAAAAATTCCAGGCTTAAAATTGATAAAGCTAAAGATATATAAAAAACAAACAAACATTACTACTTGCATGACATGGAGTTAAAAATACAACATAAAAATAAAACATCTAGTATATTTTCCATCCTTTTAGTGTGTGTGGAGGGGGGGGGATCAGCACATAGCATTGTAGTGTAATTTTCAGCAAAAACAGGAAGGATAAAACACAGCAACCACAGTTGTTACTCAGGTATGATTTAGGGAAAATGTTACTTCTCCCCAATCTTAAATCTTTACTGCTGAGTTGGATTGCAACCACCTTGTAAGGAGTCTATGGAGATTCTCAGACATCCAGGTCATGGTTGTCCCAAAGATGCTTTTTTTTCCCCCAAGAGGCAAAAAAAAAAAAGTCCAGTTGCATCTGGGGGGAAAAAAAATCACTTTTGGGACAGCCTTGTAAGGACCATAATCTCCTGGAGATCCATAGAAAATACCTAGGGGAAGTTCATCTCAAAATTATCGTTTAAAAAAAAAAATACCAAGCATGAGATGGAAAATATTCAAACAAAAGCCCGAATACATCCTTGCCTCTGGAATTAAGATGACAGCCAGTTCGGTCTTTCCTTGTAAAAGGAAGAGGAAAGGAAGGAATTGTTTCCAGAGGTTCAACATATTTTATATTGAAATGGTACAGGGTCTCCTGCTTGAGCAGGGGGGGGCTGGACTAGGTGACCTCCAAAGGCCCTCTATTCTGATTCATAACAAAAATACAGAGTGGCATAACGAGATCTAATGCACCTTCGGTTTGATGTGTTCCATCTCCATCCCCCACACACTTCCAACCAGGGTAACGGGGAGTGTGTGCCTCATACTAACCTTAACTGGACCACATGAATCCTTTGCACGACACGCTTAACCCTTCTTAAACTAACCACGGTTTAGGCCCTTATGCCCGTTTTCCGGTCGGCCCAATGGGCAGGCCGAGTTGCTCTTGTGGCCTAAGATGGTGCGGTGCGAATTAAGAGCTTCGAGGGAGGGAAAGCAGCAAAGAAAATCCAGGGAGGATGACGGGCCTTTTTCAGCAGGCCCGCTCGGCCTGACTCGAGGTGGCCGAGCGAGGCGACCAAAGGGAAGCGGCCCTTCAGTCCCCTCAGAATACCCGGAGAGCGGTTTGGGGGCTCGACCTTCGTAGGTCGAGAGGCTCCGGGAGGCTGAAACGACCAAGAAGGGAAGTCACTCACCAGAGTTGTTGCCGCCGCCACGGCCTCTGAGGCTCTTCCCGGCCTGAGGCCCCGCGGGAAGGGCCAGCTCGAGCATGAGGGGCCGGGGCTCCCCCTCCCGCCCACCTCTCCGTTCCTCCTCTGGCGTGGCCGGTGCCGCTTCTTCGGCCCGGGGCAGGAGGGAGGAAAAAGAAGGAGCCGGAGGAAGGTGGGGGGGGGAAAATGTCACCTCAGAAAGGAGGCCGCTGGGATCGCCTCAGCTCGAGCCTTCCGACGCCACTTCCGGCAGCAACAGCGGCGCTACCTGACACAGAAAGTACGCCAGGGAGGAAAGCGGTGCGCGGCCGGAAAGAACGGCTGAGGGTGTGACGCGGCGTCCTGGCCGCGCCACCTGGTGGCTCCCGGCCGCTCCTGCAAAAGGCGGAAGGCAATTGGGCGGGAAAGCGAGGGGAAAAAGGGGCGGCACCTTTGCAATGCTTCCAACGGTCGCCGCGTTCGAAGGGCTGCGCGCCGACTATTCGGGCCTGAACCGACTGCGCGTATGCGCTAGGGAGGAAGGAAGGAAAGAAGGCAGCAGGATTAACCCCTTCTTTCCTTCCTAGACTGTTTTTCTTTTTTACTTGATCCGGATTTAGGGCTTATGTGAACAAGGCTATTAGCCTGCGACCACGTTGCAAAAAGCAAAAAGGGAGTAAACTTCTCGATGGGATAAATCTTGCATGCAGGACCAATAAGGATACTGCTCAGCTGTATTGCTTGGGACCAGTCAACATGGCAGTGCTACAATTCCTATGCACCCAGGAGCAGTCAACATGGCAGCGCTACAATTCCTATGCACCCAGAAGCAGTCAACATGGCAGCGCTACAATTCCCACGCACCCAGGACCAGCCTACATGGCAGTGCTACAATTCCCGTGCACCCAGGACCAGCCTACATGGCAGCGCTACAATTCCCACACACCCAGGACCAGTCTATATGGCAGCGCTACAATTCCCGTGCACCCAGGACCAGTCTACATGGCAGCGCTACAATTCTCATGCACTTTAGGACCAGCCAACATGGCTGCACTCCAATTCCCATGTACCTTGGAGCCAGCCTACCCAAGATGCAATGGGAGTCGTGGCTTAAAATACTTGAATAGCACCAGCTGGAGAGTTCCCAGCATTTTCCAAAAAAGCAAAATCTTGCTTGAGAATGACTTCCAAAGGGGGGGGGGGTGTCAAAAAGTCAAGATGGCAGCCTTCACCATGCATTTAGAACCCATTTTGACTTTTTTTGGACCATCCTGGTTTGGGGATTGTCTAGGCAGCCAACAATATAAGCATGTGCAATTAGTCCTCAACTTACAAATGAATTTAAGATTCAATTTATGATTGAGTCCAGTATTATAGTCATAAGTCATTGCCAATGGTTAAGCAGATGACTTAACAATGGTTAAGCAGGTGACTTAGGTCACATGACTGCACTTAATTTTACAAACTTTTTTGCAGTGATTATTAAGCAAACCCATTGTCCACCATGGGCTTTTTTTTTAAAAAAATTTTTTGCTGGAAACTTTAAGTAATGTTGACTTCCTGCAAAAATGTCATAAACTGGTCATATGACCATGGGATGCTGCAAATGGCCATAAATGCAAGCTGGTTTCCTGGTGCCCAAAATGTAGTTAGATGACCAAGGTGTGTGTGTGTTGTAAGCAGTCTTTGGAGCTTGGAATCTGGATTGCATCTTTCAAATAACTTTGAAGTCATAACAAAGGGCTCCTCTTGGAATTAGGAAAGTTTGTGAAAGGAACTGCTTTAGGTTTTATACGATTTTATCTTTAATAATGTAAGCCGTTCACAGGTACCGAGTGGTAAGATGGGCAGCTAATAAATTTTATAAATAAATAGTCCTTTATTGTCAGTAATGAGATACAGTTATTTATTCTGTGAATTATATACAATAATATTTTACAACACACAATAGAGTAATGGCCTAACCCAATTGCTTGTGCAAATGCATATGTTAACATTTTTATTCAGCAAGACTGAACACTACATACTAGTCCCAGAAAGAAAAATAAATTTATATATAGTATGGTATCTTCTGTTAAGGGAAGAGAGAAACCAGCAGTCACAACACCCACAATTGTTCCTTTTCTCCATGCACCAGAATGATTACACAAATGGTCGTTTGGTAGGCAAAGTCACTGAGAGTGCCGTCATATCCAGCTTTGCTGAAAACTCGGCCTCCAGAGCTTCCTGCAAAGGGTAAAAGAGGCTCCATAAGATGATTTCTTTTTAGTATTTTTTTTTATTCATAAACATTTTGAATACAATGTATTGTCAGGGTGTATCATTTACCAAAAACCAAAGAAAGAACAAAAAGAAATATTAACATATCTGCTAATAACAATAATAGTATAACAATATTTTTAACTACATTTTTATATTAGCTTCTTTGTAATTCTGTTGGTTACATTGGCATATTTATCATTATAAACCATCTATATATTCATACATAGCAATAATCTTCCTTCATCTAATTTTTACCTCTTATCTCTAACCACTCGTAAAATCTGTCCCATGTTGAGTAATATTCTGTGTCTTCTTTTTAATTTTTAATGTCAATTTATCCATCTTTGCACAGTCTAGTACAGTGGTGGCTAACCTTTTTGGACTCCTGTGCCAAAAATTGTGTACATGCACTGGCACGTTCGCGTGCCAGCACCCAGAAGGCAATGCATGCACCTCCACGCACCTACGCATGTGTGCACAATCCCCACCCCCACTGCCCTCTTACCTGCACTGCGCCTCACAGCTGATTTTCGGCTGATTTCAGGCCTTTTTCAGCCTCCCAGAGGCTTGAGGAAGGCTTCTGCAGGCTGTACAGGCTGAAAACTAGCCCCGTTTCGTCACTTCTGGTATTTTAGGAAAAACAGGAACTAGACAAAACAGGGCTAGTTTTCGGCCTGTACAGCCTGCAAGAAGCCTTCCTCAAGCCTTTGGGAGACCGAAAAAGGCCTCAAACCAGCCGAAAATCAGCTGTGAGGCATGCATGCACTGTGAGGTAAGATTGCCTGCAGCTCACATGGTGGCACAAATGGCTCTGCGTGGCACCTGTGCCATAGGTTCACCATCACGGGTCTAGTATTTTCCTAATTACGTCCTCATCTGATGGGGTCTTCTCATTTTTCCAACACTATGCAAATACAGTATAATCCTTGCTGCTGTCAATGCATGCAAAACTAGATCTATAGTCTCTTTATCACAGCCCTCCGGCATTATAGCCAACAAAAATATTTCTGCTTTCAGATGTACATGTTGCTCAATCAACCATGCTGTATTTTCTTGCTTTCACACAAGTTCACCACTGCAGAGTTGTAATTGCAGGAACGCTCTTATCTTGGATGGCAAACCTCAGATTAAGAATGTTTACAAGTAATTACAACTCAGACAAACAAAATCACTAATGTAAAGAAGGATTAGAGAGAAGAAGTAAACATGTGTTAGACTTTAACTAGAGATAGTTAATTGTGTTAATTACTATGCTAAACAGTAACGAAAGTTGAGCAACAACCAAAGTTAACCAATGTTAGAGGATTACTCAAAATGTGTATAAATGTAAGACTAGACTCCAATAAAGTTCATCATGATTCATGTGATCATGATCAAGCACCTCGACTGCCTTATCATTACAACATACCACATATGATAATAAGCACTTAGGATTACACTTCCAACACTCGGGGGACATATTAAACATTTTTTGCTAATCTTCCATAAGACGATTTGTATTAAAGGAAAACAGCTTTTTCTTCAAAATGAAGAATACAGGTTTTCCTCGACTTACAACCACATTTCTGTCGCTCAGCCAGATTGCCATTCCCCTTTCTTGCCATTGCTGTTGAGCGAATCACTTTCACATCAGTTGTTTTAGTTAGTGACACTGTTGTTAAGTGAAACTGGCTCCCCATTTCACATGGCTGGTCAGGAGGTCGAAAAAAGGGGGAACACCTGACCCCAGGACATGAGAACCATCATAAAGATGAATCTGGCCAAGCGCCCACGTTTTGATCATGTGACCCTGGGGATGCTGCAACGGTTGTAAGCGTGAAAAAATATTTCAAGTCAAGTTTCTCAGTGCTGTTGTAACTTTGAACGGTCACTAAATGAACTGTTGTAAGTCAAGGATTACCTGTACTGACTCGGGACTAAACAATGCCCTTCTATGTATCTCTTCTGCTAGATTGAAATCAGCATCCGTGTTGGCACCGATTTCAGCTCAATGCCAAAGAAAAGACCTACCAGCTCCCTCTTGGCTTCTTCAATCTTCACTCGAGCAAGAGAAGGATTCTGAAAAGAAGAGGAAGACCACAGCAATAACACTTAAGACTTATATACCACTTTGCCCTCTCTAAGTGATTTACAAATTCTTGGCCCCAACAATCTGGGTCCTCATTTTACCGACCTTGGAAGGCTGAGTTGGTCGAGATCGAACCAACGGTGGGCAGAGTTAGCCTGCAATGCTGCATTCTAACCACTTTGCCACCATGACAAGGAAGGAAAGGAAAGGAAAGGAAGGAGTCAGGATTCCGGCAGTTACCCCAATTAAATCATGAGAAATGTTTTATGAGTTGATGGATGGAAGGAAGGAAGGGAGTGGGGGAGGGAGGGAGGGAGGGAGGAAAGAAAGAAGGAAAAAAAGAAGAATAGCAATAGCAGTTAGACTTATATGTCACTCCATAGTGCTTTGTTGCATTCTCTGGGCAGTTTCCAATGTCAGCATATTGCCCCCATAATCTGGATCCTCATTTTACCCCCTCGACTTTGAGTCTGGTGAGGTTCGATCTGCCAAATTGCAGGCAGCCGGCAGTCAGCAGAAGTAGCCTGCAGTACTGCACTCTAACCACTGCGCCACCGTGTAATGCCACACACCACCGCCACACACAGGATTTCCTCCAGACATCCAACATGCCACAGAGAGGGCATCCCTCCCAAATATTCCACTGCATGGCATAAATACCCAACACTCTGGCACAGTGTTGCTCAATTTTGAGATGTGTGGACTTCAATTCCCAGAATTCCCTGGGGCAGCTGTTCCATGCCAGAATTTATGCTGCTGTCCCTCCTTTTTCTGCTTCTGTATTCCACTCTCCTTAAACCCAGTTCCCCTAATGCAGGGGTGTGGACTGGGACGGGGCCGCGGCGTGCCAGAAACCGAGCCACAAAAACCAGTGAAGCCCATCCGTGGGATTCAGTCAGCCCGTGAAACCACTGTCCCGTCTGTGGAAAATCCTTTTTTGATCCCTGGTGCCTAAAAGATTGCTTGGGGGGGGAGGGGGGCGCTACCTTAGTCCATCCAATGGTGGGTTGCTACCGGTTCTTCTGAACCAGTACGAACAACGATCAGTTGGCCCCATCCACCCACGCCCTGTTCCAGGGGCCGCCAACCTTTTGGACCTCAGGGACCACCAAACTCATAATTTTAAATCTCGCGGACCAGAGACCCTGGAAAAATCCCCAAAAAAGTCTGAAGGGAAATTCCCCACCCTATTTTCCTACCGATCGATCATTCTTTATTTGGGATCGCAGGATACCGTCTCCAGATCCGTTCTCAGGAGGGGAGAGAGAAGAGACTTTTGGCTTCATGCAAGGAAAGCAGCAGAAGCAGCAGAAGCAGCAGAAGTCTTTCTTTCTCTCCCCCAAACTCCACCAGAAATGAGCCCTTTGTTTCAAATCTATGTGTTTCTTTGTCATTTTTTCCAGCCATATGCGAACTCTAGTCCAGTATTTCCTGGCCTCCTCACAAGTCCACCACATATGGTAATATGAGCCAGGTATCTGATGACATTTCCAGCACTTTTCAGATTTGTTCTTAAACATTCTTGCTATGGGAATCTAACCTGATATATATAATAAAAATTTAAAGTATTTGATTGTAAATGTATTAACAGCAGCTAGGATTGTATTTGCTAAACATTGGAAGAGTGAGAAAATACCATTAGAGGAAGAAATTATTAAGAAAATATTGGAATGTGCTGAAATGAGTAGATTGACATTTGAAGTTAGAGAACAAGAAGATGAACAATTTTATGAAGTTTGGGATCTTTTTTATCAATGGTTAGATAATACAATATAATAATAGAATATTTAGAAATTTAGGAAATAATGAATACATAATTTTTCTTGGTTTTGATAATTTTTAAGAATATTTTATTAAGATAGATTTGGTATGATTCTATGATTTGTTATAAAATAATTTAACTTAATTATAGTTATCTCGCTTAAGTATGAATTAGTAAAATTATAGTCAAATGATTGTTCAATAATGATATTGGGATATTTTATTGATGATTGATAATGTGAGTTATTATGTAATATAATTATTTTGATGACTATGAAATGGATGCACAAAAGGGAGTGGTAAACCAACCGATACACTGTAAATTTATGAAGAATGATATAATTTTTTTTATGTTATGTTTTATGTCTTATATGTTTTTTGTTTGTTGTTAAAATCAATAAAACTTTTACCAAAAAAAAAAAAAAAGAAATGAGCCCTTTGTGAGACTTGTCATGCCAGAGCACCCTCTTGGAGCAGGAGGCCTTGCAGGGTCCCAAAGGCTCATTTCTGGTGGAGTTTGGGGGAGAGAAAAAAAGACTTTTGCTGCTTTCCTTGCATGCAGCCAAAAGCAGAAGAAGAAAGAAGCGGAAAGAAGCAGCCCGGTGGCCAGGCGAGGTGCGTGGAGCAAGTGGGACAAGTTCCTCCCCTCCGCCCTTCCTCCCCTCCCCTCACTACCTCGTGTTGTTCGCAATGCAAGCAACGCAAGCCTTGTGTTCCCGCTGGCCATGTGGGCGGCGCAGCCTGGATTAATTGCTTTCTGGGTGATATTTCTCTGTGGACCACCAACATTTTCTCACGGATCACCAGTGGTCCTTGGCCCACTGGTTGGCAACCACTGCCCTATCCTGTCTTACATTTCCTTCTTTTGCAGCTCAGCTGATTCGCATGGCAAAGTAGATTACCGCAGCTCAGCTATTCTCCTTGCCGGGGAAGGCTAGAAGGTGAGCTGGAGAGATTCAAATTGCTGTATGCACATGCGAAACATGCACTCCCAAAGCCGGTTGTTAAACCGGTTGCAGCCCACCATTGAGTCTACCTTTATCTCCTTTCTTTTCTGGCCTCACTTTTTAGTGTCCATAAAATGGGTGCAGGACACCTTTTCTACAAAAGACAAGCTCAGGAAGAAGGGGAGGGAGGAAGAGAATTACCGGTGTGAGATCCAGGTAAGACTCGATTTTCTTCTGTAGAGGAATGGACTGGTTCTTCAAGTCTGCCAGTTTCTGTGGAAATAATTATTTAATTTTGATTTTTTTTGTTTTGTTTTGTTTCGTTTCATTTGAATGACAGGTAGTCCTCAACATACGACCGCAACTGAGCCCAAAGCTTTTATTGTTAAGCAAATGGATTTGTTAAGTGGGTTTTACCCCATTTGGCGACTTTTCTCGCCACCTTTGTTCGGCGAATCGCTGCCGTTCTTAAGTTAGTAACGCTGTTGTAAAGCCAACCTGGTTTCCCCACTGACTTTGCTTGTCAGAAGGTCGCAAAAGGGAATCAACGTTACTGCTGTTACGAATTAGAAAACCTTTGCGTTCCGTTTGGCTTTTTTGTTTTTAATTTTTCCATCCAATTATTTTCTTTCTCTCTCTCCCTCCCCACCTCTCTCCATCCCTTCTCCTCTTTTCTCTTTCTGTTTCTGTGTTTCTCCCTCCCTTCCCCTCCCTCCCCTTCCCTCCATTTTTCCCCTCTCCCTTTTCTCCTCCCCCATCCTTTTCTCCCTTTCCCTCTTTCCTTTTCTCTCCCTCCCCCTCCCCTCCCTCCCTCCCCTCCCACTTCCTTTTCTCCCCTCTCCCCTTCCCTTTCTCCCCTCTCCCTCTCCCTCCCTCCTTTTTTCTCCCTCCCTCCTCTTCCCCCTCCCTCCCTCTCTTTCTCATTTCACTGCAGGCCTTTTGCACATCAGATGCTGGAATCCTGGCCATCTGAGAGAGGCTTTGAAGAGCTTAATCACAGCAGACTCAGATCCCAGCTCTACATGGCTGAATTATCACTTCCTCCAGCTGCCCAGGTAAAATGCCAGCCGGCTGGTCTCATCCTGTAACGTCTGTGGTGTCCCACCCACCTCTGAGAGGGTCACCAGTGATTGATGTGTCAGGGAAGCATCCAGCCCACTCGCAGACAGCTGGTCCTGCAGGGGGAGAAGAGAGAGAGAGGAGACAGCAGGTGGGATGAGGAAACTAGACTAAAAGCACCCAGATTTACTCATAGGAAATGGAGATAGATACACACACACACACACATACACACACAGATGAAACCCAGCTTCCTAACAAATGATAGCCATCCATTTATTTGGAGCCAAGCTGCACTAAAAGCCTCCAATACAGGAAACACAGTGTTGCTAGCCAATCAAGACAAAAAAAGCCACAAAATATTAGAAACACCAATCAAGCAGAACACAGCAAACTCCAAGACAATAAACACAGACCAAGACTCCAACCAATCAGGATGAAGAAAAAACCATTCTGGCACAGCAGTAGGCTAGCACCAAATTTAAAACTGAAACAACTGTAAAAGTCTGACTCACAGATGAACACTATACAGAAGCCTGATGATGGCAGATGAGATTCTGCCGAAACGTTAAAGCCCCTTCCAACCTCTATCAGAATGGGAAAAAGCAGCAAAGCCTGCTGTAAGAAGCTGCTTTTGATCCAATCAAAAAACGCAGGTAGTCCTCAAGTTACAACAGTTTGTTTAGTGACCGCTCAAAATTACAACAGTGCTGGAAAAAAGGGACTCACACTCGTTTTTCCACACATACAACCATTGCAGCCTCCCCATGGTCAAAATTCAGATGTTTCTCCACCCAACCAACTCAAGAGTTACGATGCAGGTCATCCTCGACTTACAACCGCCATTGAGAGGGTCACCAGTGATTCCAACCTTTTCATTGCCGAGTGAGAAATGGTTTCAGTGAGTTTTGCCTCCCATTTTTCTCGCCGTGTTTGTTATAAGTGAATCACTGCCGTACTTACATTAGCAACACGGGTCGTTAAGTAAATCGGGCTTCCCTGTTGACATATGCTTGGTAGGAGGTTGCATGACCCCAGGACAGTGCAACCATTACAAAAGTGAGTCGGTTAAGCATCTGAATTTTGATCACGTGATCCTTGCAATGGTCATTAAGTGTGAAAAATGGCCATAAGACACTTTTTTTCAGTGCTGTCCAGAGGTGGTATTCAGACAGTTCGCACCGGTTTGGGCGTACCGGTAATGGAAACTTTGACTAGTTGGGAGAACCGGCAAATATCACCTCATTTGGGCCGCCCCCCGGCCCACCCCCGCCATTATACCTCCCCTATATTCCCTTGTTTTTTTAGCTCAGCTGATTTGCATGGCAGAGTGAAGATTGCCACGCCTCAGCTGAGGTAAAAAAAAAAAAAAAAGCTCAGCTTACCATCATTGACAGAGGTCAGTCTTTGAGCCCTCCGTGTGTGCAAGCACAAAGTGCTCGCACGCCTAGAATTGCGCACAGAACTGACAGGAAACAATTCGGAAAACAACTACTGGTGCCATTGTAACTTTGAACGGTCACTAAGCAAACTTATCTGTGAACCTGTTTTCTTCCTTGGTCAAATGGAGCAATCTTTCTTTCTTTCTTTCTTTCTTTCTTTCTTTCTTTCTTTCTTTCTTTCTTTCTTTTTTCTCTTTCTTTCTTCTTTTTTTCTTTTCTTCCTTCCTTCCTTCTTTATTGTCATCCTACATATATACACTATACATACAACAAAATCTACATAACACCCAGAGACCAGACTCAACATGCACACACACACGACAATCCCCAAACAACCCCCACCCGCCAAAATTCCCCGTCCCTTAAAAACACACAAGCATCTACACAACAGACCAACTAATACTGTCCAACAGCTCACTGATGGTGGTCCTTAAGTTCGTCACCTTGGCTTTTGTGACTGGTGGGTGTTAATAGTCCATGTTTGTCATTTCCCTTTACCTTCTTCTGTTCAATTTGGTGCCCATCATCACATCTTGGGCAAGAAATCCTCTCATTTAATTAAGACTGTGTAGAAAAGGAAGGAAGGAAGGAAGGAAGGAAGGAAGGAAGGAAGGAAGGAAGGAAGGAAGGAAGGAAGGAAGGAAGGAAGGAAGGAAGGAAGGAAGGAAGGAAGGAAGGAAAAAGAAAGAAGGAAAAGGAAAGAAGGAAAAGGAAAAAAGGAAGGCGAAGAAAGATGAAAGGGAGGGTGGGAGGGAAGGAAGGAAAAAAAGGAAGGAAGGAAAAAGGAAAAAGAAAAAAGGAGGGAGGGAGGGAAAAGGCAAAAGGAAAGGAAGAAAGAGGGAGGAAGAGAAGGAAGGAAGGGTGAAGAAAAAAAGAGAAAGAAAAAGAAGAAAGGGAGAAAGGGAAGGGAGAAGAAAGAAAAAGAAAGAAAGAAAGAAAGAAAGAAAGAAAGAAAGAAAGAAAGAAAGAAAGAAAGAAAGAAAGAAAGAAAGAAAATCCCAATACAAGATAATAGTTGGAGTTTAGGGTTGATCTGTGGTGTCATTGGTACTCGCTGAGCTTTGGGAGCGCCAAAGATCCCAACAGTTCAATCCCTAAAGTTCAAATATTCTCTCCTATCAGTTTTCCAAGTCTAAAAGCTAAAAAGAATCAAATGTGGATAGCAGTTGACTGGGAGATCAGAGTTTTCATAAAATTCCTTCCCCCCCACCCCAAAAATATCCTGGATGCACGTATACAGACTCTAGGAACTGAGGCTAACTGTGCTGTCCAGACAGTAGTTAATTGGGAATTGGGATAATTAACTGGGAATTGGGAACTGTCCTCTTAAGGGAATGCCTCATGGTAAACTTAGTTAATGCATCATGAGAAATGTAGTTCATGTCATGTGGTCACATCTGACTGGTCACTGAACTGACCCTTGGTTGGATTGGGGGAGTTTCCTTTACTCTTGCTCGGACTCCAGCATCGTGTGGGTGTCTCACCCTTTGCTCCTTTTGGGATGAAGATGAAGATAACTGTATTTTTACACTATGAAGTCATCTATGCGAAGATTGGACATTAGATGGATCTTGACATAACCGTGAGTTATACTTCGAGGATGCCTTATGACCCAGTAAAGAAACTTTGTATGGAAGGAAGCCTTTGTAGAGTTTGCCTGACTGTCTTTATATTCAGACAGCAATTAAAAGACAGAACAGTAACTTTTCTAACGTTCTTTAAAACATGTTCTTTAAAACATGAAGATTTTCCTTTGCAGACGAACCTCTCAGCAAGAGAGATCTAAAGGTATACGGCCTAAAAAGTACTTTTACTGTAAGCTTCTGCTTTTTTCCTTCAAAATCCAAGCAAGAGGATTTGTTCTCATTTGTCCTCCATTTCTCCTCTTTTGGGATCCCCTTTAAACAGATGTTCCCAGATTTCAGATGGTGGGATGAGGATCTGCAGGAATTTAAACCATAGTTTTTTTTAAAAAGAAAAAAAAAATCTTTCCTTTTTTGTTTTTTCAGTCCCCCAAAATATCAATTTCCTTCCTCAGAACTCTTAGCAGTCTGGTCCGACGTACCTTGGCGGATTTAATTTCGCCTTTGATGTCTTCCGATTTTTTCATTAGGAACTCCATCGTCTGCATTCGGCGATCGGCTGTTTTTCTTTCTTCTGTCAGAAATTTTTCGGTTTTCACCACATCACTACAAAGTAGCAACAAGAACAGAGTATTTGTAGTCAGGGCTGAAGTGTGAGTTTTGTAGTTTTCTTGCAGATGTTTCATTACTCAACTAAGTAACAACATCAGTGCTACCACAGAAATGAGTGGAGGGGAGGGGGGCAGGAGGAGGAGGAGGAGAAGAAGGAGGAGGAGGAGACGACAACTATGAGATCCTTGGTGCCCTGTGAGCAAAGATATTCTTGCAGATATTCCTTTACACAACTAGGTGATATCATCAGTGCTAGAAAGGAGTGAGGTGTGCAGGGGGGAGGAAGAGAAGGAGGGTAAGGGCTATGGAGTCTTTGGTGCTCTCTCAGCTTGCAGACATTTTCTTGCAGACATTTCATGACCCAACTAAGGAACATCATCAGTGCTGGAAGGGAGAGAGATTTGCAAGGAGGAGGAGAGGGGAAGGAAGAGAAGGACTGTGGAGTCTTTGGTGATCTCTGAGCTTGGTTGTTTTCTTGCAGATGTTTCATTACCCAACTATGGTAGGTAACACCACTAACATTGCTAGCATTAGCAACTAGTGCTGGGTGCTTTGAAAACCAGTACCCTCCGTCTGTTTCCTGCTGTTATTTCCTATCTGGTTCTGCAATGCCACCTGTATCACTAAAACCCAGAATGAATAGTCGGCATACATTTGGAAATCAAAAGAGACAGCATGTCATTTAATTATGACAGATTCATGTGAGTGTGTGTGTTTAAAAAGTGTAAGTGGAGCCAGCTGGCTAGCTGAAACTCTGCAAAATATTTTTGGGAGTAAAGAAGGGAAGGAAAGGCAAGGAAAGACAAAACAGAAGAGTGCTTACTCCTGAAGGCGTTTTTCCAGCACAAGCGCTGAGGTGAGCTTTCTTTGCAGGGTGCTGAGTTCGAGTTCCAGTTCTTTGTTTTTGGATTGTGCTCTGGACAGATCAGAAGTCAAGTCGTTGATGGCAGGAATAAAACTAAAGACAAAAAGCCCAGTTAATCAGGATTTGTGCTTTGCTTGTTTTTTTACATGGAGAGCTGTCATAGTATTTAGCAACTGGTCACTATTGGATTCGGAGGGAGTTTAGGTGAGAGGGGCAGCATACAATTCTAATAAATAAACAAACAGGTAGATAAAACTTTGGAATTTTATTGCAAATTTGGATATTCTCATCTCATTTGTGAGCTTAGCAAGAAGCATTTAAAAGACTAATATGTACTCCACCCAAAAAAATAAAATGTGAGAGTTGAACATGATTTCCTTCCTCTATAGTTATTTATTTTTTAAAAGTATAGGCCACCATTTTGAGAAGGAGAGCCTCTAAATGGAAACAGACAAATAAATCTGTACTAGATTCTACCAAAGTTTTTTCAACCTCTAGTTTAGTTTACTTTATTGTCATTGCACCTCGTACAACGAAATCAAACAGCATCTTCAGTGCACATCATGACCATGAAAATAAACACAAACACACATCCTTCACCCTTCACACATTGAACCGGATACCCCTGACACCACACCAACACTGCACTATACAGCAGAATTCAAAAGAGCTACTGCCCTGGGATAGAAGCTGTTTTTCAGCCTATTTGTCCTTGTTTTTATTATCCTGTACCATCTGCCAGGTGGTAATAGTTCAAAAAAAGGGTTCCCAGGATGAGATGGATCTTTGAGAATGTTTTGAACTTTCTTAAGGCAGCAGGAGCTATAAAGCTCTTCCAAAGAGGGAAGAGGGCAACCCATGATCTTCTGGGCAATGACGTTAACCCTCTGGAGTGCTTTCCTATCTGCCCCTGTGCAATTGGCAAACCATACAGAGGTGCAGTGTGTTAAAATGCTCTCTATGGTGCAGCGGTAGAAGGTCACCAGCAGTTTTCCATTCAGTTGTTGTTTTCTGAGAAGTCTCAGGTAGTATAATCTCTGCTGGGCCCTTTTGACCAGGGCTGCAATGTCAGCACCCCAGGTCACATCCTCTTTTATGGTAATACCCAGAAACTTAAAACTGGCCACTTGCTCTACTCAGTCTCCATTGATAAGCAAAGGCTGGAGGTCTGATCTGTTTCTTCTATAGTCCACTATAAGCTCCTTGGTCTTATTGGTGTTGAGGACCAAGTTGTTGTCTCCACACCACAAAAGCAACCAGTTCACCTCATCTCAGTAGGCAGACTCATCCCCCCCCCAGAGATAAGTCCCACCACTGTTGTATCATCTGCAAATTTAGCAATAGTATTACTAACGTGAGTGGGAATGCAGTCATGCCCATGAAGAGTATAGAGTAAGGGACTCAACACACAACCTTGTGATGTACCAGTGTTAAAAATAAGGGCTGAAGAGGTATGACCCTCTGTGAGCGGCCAGACAGGAAATCCATAATCCAAAGGCAGATTGAATTAGACAGCTCAAGGTCCAGAAGTCTAGACACTAGTCTATGTGTAAGAATTGTGTTAAACACAGAACTAAAATCCACAAAAAGCATCCTCACATAGAGCTCCCGCTGTCCTAGATGAGTCAGAGCAATGTGAAGAGTGATGGCTATAGCGTCCTCTGTAGGTCTATTTTTTCTGTATGCAAACTGGTATTTATCAAATGTATGCGGAAGACCGAAATGATGTGCCGGCAGACCGATTTCTCAAAGTACTTCATGATGATAGGAGTGAGTGCCACTGGTCTGTAATCGTTGAGGTTATTGATAGGGAACTTCTTTGGCAGCAGAACAATGGTGGAAGCCTTCAAACAAGATGGAATAGTAGATTGGGATAAAGACCAATTGAAGATCCTAGTAAAGACTCCAGCCAACTGATCAGCACAGCCTTTAAGCACCGGCCAGAGATACCGTCAGGACTGGCAGCCTTTCTAGGGTCCACAGCCCTCAGAATGCGCCTCACCTCCTGTTCCTCCACAATGAGGTGGGGGCTACAATTGGCTGCTAGTTGTGTTTTATCTATCTCTGATGTCTCCACTTCAAAGCGAGTAAAGAAATGATTCAGTTCCTCTGCCAATGAAGCATCCCCCTCAGCAGGGATGACATTGGTCGGTTGATGGGTTGTATTTTGTTGAATCCCTTGCCACACCTGCCTCATCTTATTGCTATAAAAATTATCCTCAATCGTCCTCTTATAATCAGTCTTGGCCTTCCTAATACCTTTCTTCAGATTAGCTCTGGCAACACTGTATCTTGCCCATCACCAGACCTAAAGGCCTTGGTCCTGTCATGCAAGAGGCACTGGACTTCCTTGGTCATCCAGGGTTTCTGATTGGGATAGATCCTAATACATTTATCCACAGTGATAGTATCTTGCAGTGTTTGCTATAGAACAGAACAGTTGCAGTGTGCACCTCTAGGTCAGGATGGCAAAAGATGTCCCAATTTGTGTTCTCAAAACAATACTGAAGTTGTTGGGAAGCATCTTCTGGCCAAGATTTCACTGTCTTTATTATAGGCAGAGGCCATCTCCTAAGAGGGATGTAAGCTGGTGCTAAAAGCAGTGACATATGGTCTGATTGTCCCAAATGTGGTAATTGTATAACCTTATAGCCATGTTTGATGTTGGTATATACTTTGTCCAATATGTTTGCTCCTCTAGTAGCACACTTAACATGCTGATAGAATTTAGGGAACACTTCTTTTAAATCAGCTTGATTAAAGTCCCCTGCTATGATATGCAAAGCATCAGGATACTTATTCTGCTGATTACTAACAATGTTATACAAGAATCCCAAAGCTATGGTAGTATTGGCATCAGGTGGGATATAGACTGCAGTAATCAAAACCACGTTGAATTCCCATCGAAGATATATGAGTCTACATTTAAGTGTCATATACTCCAGATCCATGGAACAATGGATGTCTACAGTCTTTGTATTGATACACCAGCTTTTGTTCACATAAAGGCTTAAACCTCCCCCTTTGCTCTTGCCAGAATCTCGACTCCTGTCTTGCTGGTGAGCTATGTAGCCTTCCAGCTCAATAACTGCATCTGAAATGAGTGAATGAAGCCAAGTTTCTGTGATTAGCAAAACACAGCAGTTCTTGATGAATTTAGTCTTTGCAATCTGTAGCCCTAATTCATCCATTTTGTTAGTCAGAGATCTTGCATTGGTAAGAAATATACTTGGAATTGAAGGCTTGTGGGGAAACGTACTCAGCCTAAAGAAAACCCCAGCACGGCATCCTCTCTTCCTCATCCTGTTCTTCTTTCTCCACCTCTTCCTCCTTCCTACAGGGATAGTGATCCATGGCTCCCCAGGGGCCCAGCTGCCTCCTTCGGTATGTTAGGAGAATGTATAAATCATCCGTAATAACCTTTTCACATTTCAGTCCAATTGGTAACAAGGCTTGCCGACTATAGATGCTCCTTGCCCCACAGGATTCAATCAAGGAAAGGATCCAAAACACACACAGAATCATACACACCATGCCCTGAAAGAAGGAGCGGTTAGCCGCAGCATCCATGTGCGCAGCCATCTTGAAAACCGTTCAAATAATAAACAAATGCTGTACCAGAGGTTATCTAAATTTCAATCAAGTTTTAAAGCTAGCACTGTAGATTTTCAGGTGTTCTACAAACCAGTGTAGAAAAGATTCTGTTCTATAGATAAGCATAAATGGATGGATGGATGGAAAGACAGATGAGAGATGGATGGATACCGTAGAGATAGGTAGGTAGGTAGGTAGGTAGGTAGGCAGGCAGATAGACAAACAGACAGACAGACATGATAGATGCAGATGAAAAGACATGATATAGATATAGATGAAAACATGTGATAGATAGATAGATAGATAGATGATAGATAGATAGATAGATAGATAGATAGATAGATAGATAGATAGATAGATAGATAGATAGATAGATGATACTAGATAGATGATAGATGGATGAATGGACGGACAGAGAGACGGACAGATGGCTGAGTAGATGGATGGATGGATAGATGACACCATAGATAGATGGATGGATGGATGGATAGATGGAGTGAGGGAGGACTGTTTAAATATTCCCCAACTCTTCTCTCTAAAAAAATATTAATGATCATGAAGTGCCTGTAATTCCTCCCTCACAGTTGGCACTGCAGCATTCAGAAATATTTTCGGAAGAGATTTACACCACCTTGCAAGAGATGTGTCCTTTGTTTCCAGAACCAAGGCAATATCCACGAGGTTGTTTAGGTAGCTCATACTTTCTTTCGATAGGCTGCTAAGGGAAAAATTCAGACCCTCCATTAAAAGTTCCTGTAGGAAGAGGCCTGGGGAAAGAGAGACAAGACGGCAGGTGTTTTAAGGAAACATTACGGCACGGGTGTCAAACTCGCAGCTCACACACCAAATGCATCATGCGCTGGCCACAGCCACCCCCATTTCAGCGAAGGAGAAAAAAAAAGTCGTGATCCGTCACAAGATGACGTGACACCACAAGTTTGACACCCCTGTCTTTACGGCATAAACACGCTTGGTGTGAGACTGACACAATGACTCTGATCTAATTAGAGAGCTAGTTGGATGTAGGACAGATAATCTTGACTTACAAACATAATGGAGTCCAACATTTCTGTGGCTAAGCAAAACAGGGGTTACATGAGTTGTCTGCCCCATTTTATGACCTTTCTCGCCACCATTTGTTAAATGAATCCCTGCAGTTGTTAAGTGAGTAACACAGTTGCTCATTGAATCTGGCTTCCCCACCGACTTTGCTTGTCAGTAGGTCGCAAAAGGGGATCACATGACCCAGGGACACTCCAACTGTCGTTAAGTATGAGTCAGTTGCCAAGCCCCTGAATTTTGACCACGTGACCATGGGGAGGCTGCAATGGTCATAAGAGTGAAAAATGGTCGTAAGTCACCTTTTCCAGTGCTGTTGTAACTTTGAACGGTCTTTGAGTGAATGGTGGTAAGTCGAGGAATAGGTAAAGGTAAAGATTCCTCTCTCACATATGTGCTCATTTCTGTTACAAAGCCGAAGAGCCAGCACTGTCCGAAGACTTCTCCATGGCCATGTGGCCAGCATGACAAAACACTGAAGTGGTCATAAAATGGAGCCAATGTCATTTAACTGTTTCACTTATCAATGGCAATTTTGGGCTCCATTATGATTATAAGTCAAAGACTACCTATATGCCATCCTTATCCTTTCTGTGCAATTTTGTACCATTATGTCCGGCTTCGTATGTTGTTTGATCCCAAATAATTGTGATTTTTTTTTTTCCTTGTGGGTTTCTGCAATTATTAAATAAGACATAGCCTGGCTACATACGTAAGCCAATTTCTGGTTACCCAAGTGACAAAAGGGATCAGCCACAAAAACTGAGGTCAATGAAGTGTAAGATATTCTCTTGATAAGTTTTGTGTGTGTGAGAGAAGAGCAGGCTGAGCTGGAAGGCAGAGTTAAACGTGTCATCAGTTTGGAGTCATTGCATTGCCACAAGAGACCCAAGTCCAGCCCCCCTATCAATTACATTGACCTGTAAAGGTAAAGGTTCCCCTCACACATCTGTGCTAGTCATTTCCGGCACTAGGGGGCAGTGCTCTGTTACAAAGCCGAAGAGCCAGCGCTGTCTGAAGACGTCTCTGTGGTCATGCGGCTGGCATGACTAAATGCCAAAGGCGCACGGAATGCTGTTACCTTTCCACCAAAGGTGGTCCCTATTTTTCTACTTGCATTTTTACATGCTTTCGAACTGCTAAGTTGGCAGAAGCTGGGACGAGTAACGGGAGCTCACTCCATCACGTGGCGCTAGGGATTTGAACCGCCTTTCTGATCGACAAGCTCAGCTTCTTAGCCACTGAGCCACCACATCCCCAATAAGTCAAAGAATACCTGTAGTTAAAGCACTAGGCTAGAAACCAAGTGGCTGTGAGTTCCAGTCCCACCTCAGGCATCAAAGCTGGCTAGATAATTACTTCACAGGAAAGTTGTTGCGGGGAAAATAGGATGCGGCAGAAATATTAGGCCCATCTATCCTTCCAATAAATATTGCTACTTATCAAAACATGAAAGGCAGGGAATAAATTAATCTCACCATCTGACTCGTACTCCACTGCTTTCTGCTTCATATCTTCAATTAACAGGTTGATGTCCCGATCTCTGGACTCATTGCATTCGGCCAGCCTATACAAAATATCCACCATTTCTGCGTTCATTTCTAAAAGAGGAATCGGCTGCTCCCCAAAAACTTTCTTCAACCATGAAGTGACCTGTTAACAAAAGAAAAGAATGGTTTTTCTCCTACATTTTGTTTCTGGAGTATGAACACATTTCAAAAGGTGGGTAGGCGTGACTATAATAATTCAATGTCATGACATTTTAGATTTTTTATTAATGTATTTATTTACATCCATCCTTTATTTCTCTTTTATCAATAATTCAAGGCACCAAACATACACAATACTCCTTCTTCCTTCTCTTTTCTCCACAACAACTTTGTGAGGGTGGATTGAGCAGATAGCAAGTAATTGGCCTAAAATCACTCAGCTGGTTCTCATGCCTAAGGTGGAACTGGAACTCACAGTCTCTTTGTGATTGGCCCAAAATTACCCAGCCAGCTTTTATAATAACCAAGTTAGAAGGGATCCTGGAGGTCTTCTAGTCCAACTCCTTGCTTAGGCAGGATACTTTACCCCACTTCAGACAAATGATTATCAAACCTCTTCTTAAAAACTTCCAGTGTTGGAGCATTTACAACTTCTGGAGGCAAGTTGTTCCACTGATTAATTGTTCTCACTGTCAGGAAATTTCTTCTTATCCCCAGGTTGCTTCTCTCCTTAATTTCCATCCATTGCTTCTTGTCCTGCCTTCAGGTGCTTTGGAGAATAGCTTGACTCCCTCTTCTTTGTGGCAATGCTTGAGATACTGGAACACTGCTATCATGTCACCCCTGGTCCTTTTTATTATATTCAGTTCCAGCAACCATTTTCATGGCTAAGGCGGGACTAGAACTCACTATCTCCTGGTGGTTGGCCCAAAGTCACCCAGCTGCCTTTCATGGCTAATGCGGGACTAGAACTCTCATACACAGGGTGATTGGCCCAAAGGAGTCTTTCATGGCTAAGGCAGGACTAGAACTCACCATCTCCTGGTGATTGGCCCAAAGTCACCCAGCTGCCTTTCATGGCTAATGCGGGACTAGAACTCTCATACACCGGGTGATTGGCCCAAAGGAGTCTTTCATGGCTAAGGCAGGACTAGAACTCACCATCTCCTGGTGATTGGCCCAAAGTCACCCAGCTGCCTTTCATGGCTAATGCAGGACTAGAACTCTCATACACAGGGTGATTGGCCCAAAGGAGTCTTTCATGGCTAAGGCAGGACTAGAACTCACCATCTCCTGGTGATTGGCCCAAAGTCACCCAGCTGCCTTTCATGGCTAATGCTGGACGAGAACTCTCATACACCGGGTGATTGGCCCAAAGGAGTCTTTCATGGCTAAGGCAAGACTAGAACTCACCATCTCCTGGTGATTGGCCCAAATTCACTCAGCTGCCTTTCATGGCTAATGCAGGACTAGAACTCGCAGTCTCCTGGTGATTAGCCCTAAGTCCCCCATCTACTTTTTCATGCCTAAAGGGGGGTGGACTAGAACTCACTATCTCCTGGTGACTGGCCCTAAGTCACCCAGCCGTATTAATAAGGAAGAAGACAAAGATGGCTCCTCTAACAAATATCAATTTAATCTAGAAGCTCACAAATAGTACACAAAAGCTTTGAGCCCGGCGGGATATTATTTGCTAAATGTTGTTATTTGTTAGACTGGAGCTGCCGAATCAAATGGGCTTTCAGCTGGAAGGAAACGGGGGGGGGGGGCGGCAGAAAACAGGGGAACGCGTTTTTGTAGGAAAATTTTTCCGATCCTTATAATTTTTTATTCTTTCTTTAAAAAAAATAATAATCCCCGAATGGTCGCAGCCTCGCTCACCTTCGTTACCTTTTCCTCCATTCTGGTTCCCTTCGCCCTGCGTTGCAAACTTCCCGCTTCCCCCCTTTCTCGGTCGCTGGCCAATGACGTCATCGGAAACAGCGACTCTTGGGAGTTGTAGGCCGGCGGTTTCCCCTGCAGCCTCAAATGATCCCTTGTAAGGAAAAGAAAGGGCGAGTCTTTTTTTTTTTTGCCCTTTAGGTGAAGAGTCTGACGCGAAATAGAAGAAAAAATAAAAATAGAACTGAGAAGGGTAACTGCTTTAAAACACTTGGAGCCAGGTGGATGTCTCTTACTGTCCTTGATCAAGTTAGATTATTATTATTTATTCTTATTGTCTTCTTTCCTCGTCCTTTTATTGGTGTGATGATGGTGGTGGTGGTGTTGCTTTGCATATACATTGTGTGCTTTTTCCAAAAATACTTTTTTCGGGAGGCAACTGGACTTTCTGATTTTTCTTTGAAGACGTTTCACTTCTCATCCGAGAAGCTTCCTCAGCTCTGACTGACTTCTTCAGCAAATGACCAGCTGTCTGCCAGGAATATAAATCCTTCCCTTCCCACTATCCTGGCAGAGTGGAAGAAGCTTCTTGAATGAGAAGCGAAATATCTTCAATAGAAAAAAAACAAGAAAAGTCCAGTTGCATCTGGAAAAAGCACCTTTGGGACAACCATGACCTGGAGGACTGAAAATTTCTACAGACTTTTAGCTATACATTATGTGATGGACACTCTTTGAATGGTGTGGGAGTAGGAATGGACTTCCAGAGGAAAAAATTGCAGACTATAGGAACCAGGAGAACTAGCCAGGAGATCCTGAGGACACAGATAAACCTCCAAGTGCTTCAATTTAATCTGAATACTGAGGTTTTAGTTTAGAAAAAACAACTCATACATTAACTTTTGTCTTAAAAGAAAAACACAATAACAGAGCTTTCAATGATACAAACAACTTTTTATTTGAAAGGTGAAAGTTTGCATTTGGCATGCTTTTAAACAATTAATGTGATTTTTGCTATTGCATGCATGCTGATAATTTGTTTAACCTTGGCTCATACTTTGTAAGTTTGAGAGCAACACATGCAGCACTCAGGTCATCTGTTAGTCTGTTTCTGATATCAGATTTGAGATAATTCAAAGCTGAAAAGAACTGCTCACAAGCATAAGATGATCCAAACAAAGGAAAGCAATCCCATTGACTTAAAAGTAATTGGCAGAGAATTCCACAAGGATTTCATTTTTTGTTGCTAGAAATGGGCCTCTCCTCTCACATCTGCTGTTTGATAAAGGACTTTCTTACTAACAGACCTCAGACCGTTAGGATTGGCAGCTATTTTTCCTCCACTCTTGCTCTCAGCACTGGCTCTCCACAGGGTTGTGTGCTGATCCCCCTTGTGTATTCATTTTATACCTACGACTGCACTCCCTCTTGTCCCACTAACTCTATAATAACATTTGCAGATGACACCACGTTGGTGGGACTCATATCAGGAGAAGACGAGACGGCCTATAGGTCAGAGGTTCTCAGACTGGTCTTGTGGTGCAAGAGTCATAACCTCACCTTGAACATCAAAAAGACCAAAGAATTGATTATAGACTTCAGAAGATGCAAAGCAGAGCCTCTCCCACTATATATCAATGGAGACTGTATGGAAAGAGTTCATAGTTTTAAATTTCTAGGAACTCATATTTCTGACAACCTTACTTGGTCAGTCCACACTATGGCCACTACAAAGAAGGCCCAACAGCGCCTGCACTTTCTGAGGCTGCTGAAAAAAAAGTGGTCTGGGTGAGAGGTTGCTGGTTACTTTTTACCGGTCTACCATCGAGAGCATTTTGGTATACTGTTTAATGGTGTGGTATGCTATATGTTCTGCAGTGGATAAGAAGATGCTCCAGAAAGTTATAAACACAGCACAAAAAAAATCATTGGTTGCTCTCTTTCTTCTTTGGAAGAGATTGCAAAGACCAGACTCCTCTCTGGAGCATTAAAAATCTCCACAGACCGTTCTTATCCTGGACATTCATATTTTGAACTATTACCATCAGGGAGGCGTTATAGGTGTCTTAAAATGAGGACTAATAGACTGAGAAACAGTTTCTTTACCAAGGCAGTAATTGTCTTGAATCAAGCAATACATATGTGATTTAGCCCTATGTATTTGGTGGCATTTTTAAACTATCTAACTTACATGTTTTAGATAGGTTTTAGACTAGGTTTTTAATTATTATTTTAATTATTTTAATTTTTAAATACTCTGTAGTGTGATTGTGATGTGATGTTTGGGACACTGCTGGAGTAGCTTTCAAATTTCATTGTATTTGTAGAATGCAATGATAATAAAGGTATTCTGTTCTATTCTATTTTCAGAACTGTGCTGTCCTTTGTCATCCTTTCTATCTTTTCAAGTGTTTATGCAAGTTATAGAATTTATTTTTCCAGAGAGAGGTTTCTTGAAATTCTATTAGCTCCATTTCCAGATTTCCTAAATCTAACCAGTCTAAGCAGGAAATATCAAGTTCTTCAAATTCAGCTTTATCTGGAGAAGTAAGAAAACACAGGGTTGTCTCCATCTTACGGAACTGTAAAAATCTGTTACTAAAATTCACCTTTGCAGCTACTACAATGCTAGAAAATTCCTTGTAGATTTCCTGATGGCTTGTAGAATTGTCTGCAAATCTTGTAGAATTTTTAAAATGCATTTTTAGGTGTCCAAGGAGCTGCCCAAGGAGCTGCTGATACAGTTCTACAGAGGAATTATTGATTCTGTCATCTGTACCTCTATAACAGTCTCGTTTGGTTCTGCAACCCAACAAGACAGACATAGACTTCAGAGAGTAATTAGGACTGCAGGAAAAACAATTGCTACCCACCTGCCTTCCATTGGGGACCTGTATACTGCATGAGTCAAAAAGAGGGCTGTGAAAATACTTACAGATCCCTCACATCCAGGACATAAACTGTTTTAACTCCTTCCCTCAAAACGATGTTATAGAGCATTACACACCAGAACAACTAGACACAAGGGAAGTTTTTTCCTGAGCGCCATCACTCTGCTAAACAAATAATTCCCTCAACACTGTCCAACTATTTACTAAATCTGCATTACTATTACTATTAATCTTCTCATCACTCCTTGTCACCCATCCCCTCCCACTTGTGACTGTAGGACTGTAACTTTGTTGCTTGTATGCTTACTATTTATATTGACTGTTTCCTAATATGATTGATTGCTTATTGTACCCTATGACTATTATTAAGTGTGGTACCTGATGATTCTTGCTTCTTAACTAATGTATCTTTTCTTTTATGTATACTGAGAGTATTTAAACCAAGACAAATTCCTTGTGTGTCCAATCACACTTGGCCAATAAAGAATTTATTCGTTCATTCTATGCCATGCTATGAACTATGCTCCCCTCCAATCCCACCACGGGAATCATTTTCACCACAGACTCAACAGGTTGCTGTCCGCAACGCATCCTCACTCCGCATGTGAGCTGCATGACTTACCCCAGACATAGGGTAAAGGAAGCACTCGCATTGGGCTGCTGGGCAGAGGGGTGGGCGACGTGACAAATGTCCTCAGGCCCATGTGGAGAGAGGGGAAGGAAACCCTGTGGTTTTCTAGTAACGTACTCTGGGAAACTGTGCTGGGGCGACGGCAAGGTAGCCCATAGAGAGGGCTGAGTGCCCCCTCTGGCACACGTGTCATAGCTTCGCCACAACTGGTACAGGGTCTTCTGCTCAAGCAGGGGTTTGCAGTAGATTACAGGGGTCTCCAACGTTGGCCATTTTAAGACTTGTGGACTTCAAGTCCCAGAATTCCTCAGCCAGCGGAGGAATTCTGAGACTTGAAGTCCACAAGTCTTAAAGTGGCCAACGTTGGAGACCCCTGGACTTCCAAGGTCCCTTCCAACTCTGTTATTCTCTTATTCCGTTATTCCATTGCCTTCAATGCTCCCATATGTGGGTCCGGAAGAGTCAGACTTGATGGCACATCACCTGATCATCTGAAAACTGGGGTTGCGGGGAGAGAGAGGCTGAAACGATTGTCCCCCTTGAGAGAAGGGTATTTTGCGGGGAGGCTCCAAAAGGATATCCAGACTGTAATTGGAATAAAAGCATAGCGTTAAACTAGGTCCTCATTTTGCTGGAAAGATAAAAGAGTTCATTCTTGGAGAAAAGAGCATGTAGCGATGAAAAAGCATCGCTCTGCGCATGCTCAAAGGCCTTCTTCTTAGCAGGCGCAAGCCGTTGACAGGAGCGGGCCACGTACTCCTCTTCCTTTCTGAGCGTGGGGGCGGCTGTGCCACGCCCTCCGCCTACAGGTCATTCTGGCCACGCCTCCTCCCGACGACCGCGCTTGAATTTTCCCGTCCGCGGGGTCGGAGGGCGCCCTTTTAAAAGAAACGTAATTTTATATACATATAAAGCGATTTTTAAAAAAATAAAAAACCGTCCTTCTGTCTCCTCGAAACAAAAGAAAAAAAAAAAGCAGAAAGTAAAATTCTTACGGGGAAAGAGCACGTCACGAACGTTTGAATCCCGAGGTCAAACAACGTGAGGCGGTCCAAAGAAGCCCTTCCGGGTCGTCACCGCGGCAACGTTCAAGGTGCTCGAGGGGGCGGGGCCTGTAACGGTTCCCACCCTTCCTCGACCCCGTCGCAGGGGGGCGGAGCGGCGGCCATTTTGCTCTCTTCCCCCAGCGCGAGCCCGAGGCAGCCGCGGGTGCAGCGAAGAGCCAGAAGCCGCGTCGTCTCTTTTTCCGCCCGGCTCGCCTCGACGATGCTGTCCGTGCGCGTAGTCGCTGCTCTCGCCCGGGCCTTGCCCCGCCAGGCTGGCTTGGTGAGCGATAGGGTGGGAAGAGCCGGTTTTGATGCAGCAGACGCCGCCATCTTGGCTCCGGCCTGGCGGTGACATTGACGCGGCGGCGCCCTCCGTTGCTCCCCGGAGCCGCTCCGGGCCTTCCCTCTCCAGTCCTTTCCTGCGACTCTCGCCGCTTCTCAGCCTCCCTTGCACGCCCGGGGCCTTTATCTCGGCCTGGCGGTGACTCCGGCAAGGTCATCCCTCTTCCGGCCAGGGTCGTCTCTGCAGCCGCCTCCCGGGCACCCCCGGATAGGAGAGCCGCTAGACCGGAGCGAGAAGCGAGCCCGGAGGCCGTTTAAACCCTGGTCAAGCCCCGGTGCCTTTTCTGAGGTGGGGTCGGGCGGGCTTGTCAGAGGAAGGTCACGCCTTTGATCTCTGGCTGATGGGTGATGTGCTCCCGGCCACCTGAATGGAGGATGCTTTGGATGGAGGTGGGGAGGGGGGTGTTGTACCTGCCTCAACCCCGCCTGATGCGTTTTATGACCTTGGAGGTTTTCTTGCAAAAGAAGCTGCTGCTACCGCCGCCGCCGCCGCCGCCATTCATTACGGGTAGTCCTCGAGTTACGACCACAACGGAGCCCAAGCTTTATGGTTGCTAGGTTGACTTGTTTGTTCAGTGAGCTTTGCCCCCACTTTACGACATTCCTTGCCGCAGTTGCAAAGTGAATCACAGCAGTTGTTGAGGTATTGACGCAGTTGTTCAGTGAATCTGGTTTTGCCATTGACTTGGCTTGTCCCAAGGTGGTGAAAGGTGACCGTCATAAATAGGAACCAGTTGCCAACAGTCTGGATTTGGATAACGTGACCGTGGCGATATTGCAAAAGTCATCAATGCAAAAGTGAAAAACAGTCAAGTCACCTTTATCAGTGCCATTGTAACTTTGAATGGTCGCTAAATGAGCTGTTGTAAATTGAGGACTAGCTGTATCTATGGATCATCTATATTTTCTATGAAATAAAGGACATTTCTGCACTGCAGGCTTGTTATCTTGCTGTCTGCCCCGAAAGGCCAGTTTGCAGCACTTACTTAGCATTTGCTCCTTTTGTTTCAAAATCTGGAAGTGGGGAGCTGCAAGTTTTGGCTTTCAATCTTTATTGAAGAGAATGATCAGTCTTTTTTTTTTAAACTTGTGCCCTTTTGTGCAATTTTGACTAATGTGTCTGCAACCATGACTTTGCTACCACAATGGAGTCAGTTCTTGTAGGGTTTTACAGTATTCCCCTACAGTAGACATACCACAATTGAGCCTAAAATATATGTTGTTAAGTGAAAACATTTAAATGAGATTTGCCCCATTTTTTTGACCTTTCTTGCCTGAGTTAAGTGAATCATTGCATTGCATGGTTAATCACATGGTTGTTATGTGAAGCTGGTTTCCCCATTGATTTTGCTTGTCAAAAGGTTGCAAAAGGGGATTGCATGACCTTGGGACACAGTAACGGTTATAAGTATGAACCAGTTGCCAAGGATCTGAATTTTGATCACATGATCATAGGGATGCTACACAGGTGGCAGGTTTGAAAAATGGTCATAAGTTACTTTTCAGTACTGTTTAAACTTTGGTCGCTAAATGAACTGTTGTAAGTGGAGGACTACCTCTAAAAGGGGCATTCCTTCAGGTGTGCTACGGCTCAAAAGTCTGTGAGTCCATCCTTATTTTTTCCAGTAATTGCAGTATTGTCTAGTCCAAACCTTTTCTTCACCACAGGAACCACTCACACCCCCCCCCCCCCTTTAAATACCATTTGTGGCTGCGGACCACCAAGACTTAGCTCAGGATTTAAAGCACTAGACCGCATCAAGCCTTTGCGGTACTCCCCGTGATGGCACGCAAATACATACCCCCGGGGGTTCCTAGGCCACAGGTTGAGAACCACTGGTTTGATGCAATACGTAGTATGTTGAGTTGATGGTTAGCCCAGGGGTCTGCAACCTTAAACACTCAAAAAACTATTTGGACCTGTTTCCCACAGGAAAGAAAACACGGGGAGCCAGAAACCCTAGGTGGTGTGGCCAACTCAACCTCTCTTCCACCCAGTCACATGATCTGCCACGCCTACCCAGTGGCTTCCAGTTTTTTCTTTTTTATGGGAAATGTCTCTCTCTCTCTCTCTCTCTCTCTCTCTCTCTCTCTCTCTCTCTCTCTCTCTCTCTTTCTCTCTCCCCACCCCCACCCCCAATTTTGTTTTTTGGGTTTTACCTTCTCAGGTCAGGCAAGGAGTGACTGGGAGGGGAGAGCGAGGGGTGAGGCCAGCCAATAAGTAGTGGGATCACCCAACAGGGAGCCACAGTAGAGAGCCCAAAGAGCCGCATGTGGCTCCAGAGCCACAGGTTGCTGATACCTGGGTTAGCCACTAAAACACATTACTTCTGAAATTGTTAAAAGTGGCAGTAAATGTTTGAGATGCACTTTAAACAAAAGCTACTGTGGGCTAGCACTGCAAAAACTACCCAGGTACACTTTAGATTTTAGACACAGGTATCCTTAAGATTCCTATTGGGACATTACTAAGATTTTTCCAGAAGGTTAAGGCAGAGAATGAAGGCTATGAATAAGCTGCTGCCCGAATGAGGATTGTGAGTGAGCAGCCTTTTGAAATAATTTACCTTAAAGCAGGGGTCTTCAAACTTGACAGCTTTAAAACTTGTGGACTTCAACTCCCAGAATTCCTCCTCCAGTCATGTTAGCTCAGGAATTCTGGGAGTTGAAGTCCACAAGTTGCCAAGTTTGAAGATCCTTGCCTTAAAGCTTTGATCCAAAACTTTTGCAGAAACAGGAGATGCTATTAAATGCTTTTTAAAAGTAAATCATACAACTTTTCATCTCTCTGTGTCCTAAAAAGAGAAAACCCTAACTGAACACCACTCTTTAAAATTGCCTCTATTTTTTTCCTGGTATCCATGGCAGAGGGCAGACAGATGAACCCCATAAAACACACAGTTGCTTTAAAGAGCTGGAGAGTGATATTTGTGTGTATCCTACAGAGCTCCCTTTTCCAATTATTTTTGAAGTACGGTAATCAGGTTCATTTTCTGTATTGCTAGCTACTGAAATGTAGATAAACAATTACTGTATTCAGTGCTCACCATGTGATTTTGTATATAAATAATGTATTGCAGTAAGGAGCTCTGGTCATAAATGATAACCTTTAACTAAAAATTTTGCAAGAAATATAAGATCTACGCTTCAGATAGGAGACCCTATGGTTTTTCTTCATCTTAGGTGTCACGGAATGCTTTTGGTGCATCGTTTGTAGCAGCAAGGAACTTCCATGACTCTAAAACAACTCTACAGAAAACTGGTAAACAATATGCAATCTCATTTTTGATAAACTCTTGGCTTTATTTCTAAATTAAATGTGCTTTAACAGCTTTTTAAAGTTATTTGACATTTTGCTATTTATTCATTCATTCATTCAATTTCTCTAGCTGCCCAATTCAACCAAGTGACATTGCTTGACATGTTCAGAATATGGATGCTACTTGAATTCATGTCCCAGCAAGATTGAAGTGAAACTATTTTTTAAATTACCAAAGCAAAGCAAAATTAAGCGTGCTGTGTTCACCACCCCAGTTTGCTGGAATTTAACTAATTGTGCTTTATTTGAATTTCTGGTTTGAATAGAACTGTATTTCAGTTCTTAAAGTTGATCATGGCAAAAGTATTGTAATACGTTCTGCGTACTACTGATACTTGTCAACTTTGTAGAATTAAGAGATGAAACTAATAAAGTATTTATTAGCTTAAGTACCCTATTCAGCTTGCCCACATTAAGTTTCATTCTATAGTTTTGAGTGTCTTCCACAGAGAAATTGGCTGTCTTAAAAATACCGAATTGGAATTTAGTTTATGTAAATAAGTATGTTCTCAATTAGCATATTCATTGTAATTGGTGTATGTAGCTTTAATACAGCTGCAATCTGCACTTGTATTAAAGCTATATAATTTGATGTCATGGAGTGAGAGCCACGAAATCCCCAGTTCTCAGATTTTTTTTAGAACAATTGCTTGAAAGCAAACACAGCACGCTCTGAAACTTCCAAATTTGTCTGCAGTAGAAAGTTTTTCAGTTTGCATTTTTGATTTTGTTTTCCTTGTTGGATGGAACTGCTTGTTGCTTGACTGACAAAACATGGGATTTAAACCAGGGTTACTTAAAAAGACCACCTTAATATTGGTCTGTATTCTTCCAGGCACTGCTGAAGTATCTTCTATCCTTGAGGAACGTATTCTGGGAGCCGACACATCTGCTGAGCTCCAGGAAACTGGACGCGTGCTTTCCATCGGTGATGGCATCGCCCGTGTGTATGGCTTGAAAAATGTTCAAGCGGAAGAAATGGTGGAATTCTCATCTGGGTTGAAGGTCAGTTTTCGCATCCATATTTGCATAATAAAACATAATTGTCATGATTTGGTTTTTCTCTGCCCATTATATTACTGCGTGAAAGAGTATTGCAGGATATGAGTGATGGAAATGCCATTTCAAGCATCTAGAAGGTGCTCTGCCCCTTTAGCCTCTGAAGGTGGCTTTTGGTGTTAGTTGAAAGCCTTGGTGACACAGTGGTTAGAGTGCTGTACTGCAGACTACTGCTGACTATTGGCTGCCTGCAATTTGGCAGTTCAAATCCCACTAGGCTCAAGGTTGACTCAGCCTTCCGAGGTGGGTAAAATCAGGACCCAGATTGTTGGGGGCAATATGCTGACTCTTTAAAACCACATAGAGAGGGCTGGAAAGCACTATAAAGCGGTATGTACAGGTCAAGTGCTGTTGCTATTGTTATCTCTGATTGCTGACCATTAATATTTTCATTTGACAACATATATAGAATATATTTGTGGAACTATATCCTCATAGCAGTGCTTTCATATTTTATAATATGCAGGTAGTCCTTAACATATAACCAGTTGTTTAGCGCACTGGTGATATTACTCAGTTTGGGAGTCATGAAACGCCTGCAAGAAACCAAACAAGCCCAGACATCAAGAACCTCCTCATTTCAACCTTCAGCTACAAATATTCTCTTTTATCGATGCTTTATCAATGATCCTTTCAAGTTAGAATAGATCCTGAAAAAAAATCTTACAGCCTGGATGTGAAGTTGTGGCATACATGGGGATCCATTATGGCCATTTTCAATGTCACATGACTGTAATTCATGGTGATATTTATAGAAATTGTAGTTAACCTTTGCTTTTTGGGGGGACGACGACTCCCCAAAGTGAATAATGGTTTGCTTAATGGCCACCACAAAAGGTAATAAAATTGGTGACCTGCTTCATAACTTTCATGACTTGCATCCAAACTCGGCTTGATTATGGTCATAAGTTGAGAACCACCTGTTATGTCGTTATTTGTATGAATGATGCTTGTCGGGAATGTCCCATTGGATCGCTCTCATATGGGTATTTCCTAAATGGAAAGTCTTAAATGGGTTTTCTCTCTTCTTAGGGTATGTCTCTGAACTTGGAGCCTGACAACGTTGGTGTGGTAGTGTTCGGTAATGACAGATTGATTAAGGAAGGTGACATTGTGAAGAGAACAGGGGCCATTGTGGATGTGCCCGTTGGAGAGGAGCTGCTGGGGCGTGTGGTCGATGCTCTGGGGAATGCCATCGATGGAAAGGTAGGTGCTGAAAGCACATTGCTGTTACGTATGGGGATGTTGGTGAGGAGTTGGTGTGAATGTGTCTGTTGCCTTGCTTTACAGGGTCCCATCACTTCCAAAGTCCGCAGGAGGGTTGGCTTGAAGGCTCCTGGAATCATCCCCAGGATTTCTGTCCGTGAGCCCATGCAAACTGGGATCAAGGCTGTAGATAGCCTGGTACCCATTGGCCGTGGGCAGCGGGAGTTGATCATTGGAGACAGGCAGACTGGGTAAGAAGAGTGATCCTCGTCTTGCCCCAAGTGATCCTGGCTACCGTGAATTCTTAGCTTTTGGAATCTTTTTTACATGGGGATATACCTGAGGACATTTGATTCAAAAACCTCCACGGGCTAATGCAAAATGTAACGGTTTAGTTTGGTTTATTGTCATTGCATCTCGTACAACAAAATTAAATACCGTCTTCAGAGTACATTATGACTATGAAAATAAACACAAACAGACAACCTTTACATTCTATACATTGAATTGAAAACCCCTGATATTGCATTAATATTGTACTATGCAGTAGAATTCAAAAGAGCTGTTGCCCTGGGATAGAAGCTGTTTTTCAGCCTATTTGTCCTTGTTTTTATTATTGTCCTGTACCGTCTGCCAGATGGTAACCGTTCAAAAAAAAAAGGGTGCCCAGGATGAGATGGATCTTTCAGAATGTTTTGAACTTTCTTAAGGCAGCGGGAGCTATAAAGCTCTTCCAAAGAGGGGAGAGGGCAACCCATGATCCTCTGGGCAATGATGTTAACCCTCTGGAGTGCTTTCCTATCTGCCCCTGTGCAATTGGCAAACCATACAGAGGTGCAGTGAGTTAAGATACTCTCTGTGGTGCAGCGGTAGAAGGTCACCATCAGTTTTCCATTCATTTGTTATTTCCTGAGAAGTCTCAGGTAGTATAATCTCTGCTGGGCCCTTTTGACCAGGGCTGCAACATGAGCGTCCCAGGTCAGGTCCTCTTTTACAATAACACCCAGAAACTTAAAACTGGCCGCTTGCTCCACTCGGTCTCCCTTGATAAGCAAGGGCTGGAAAACCTCTTTTGGGATTGCTTAACCTTTCCATTGAAAAAATCCCCAGTTTTTCTCAAAACGGAATTTGCAGACACCACTGAGTTAATTTGGAGCAATAGGATGTTGACTTAACGTATTCGATTTGCAGCAAAACTTCAATTGCTATCGATACCATAATTAACCAGAAAAGATTTAATGAAGGAACGGATGAAAAGAAGAAGCTGTACTGTATCTACGTTGCCATTGGTCAGAAGAGATCGACGGTTGCTCAGCTGGTGAAGAGGCTTTCTGATGCAGGTACTGGCATTCCATTCGCCCAAAGCTTTGTGCTTGCCAAAATGTGTTTGGGGCAGTGTGTGTGTGTGTGTGTGCGTGCAGAAATGTAGGCATTTCTTTCCTGGCTAAGCTGCTTCCATCTTCGTTGACTTTGGTCATCTCCCTGTTTCAGATGCCATGAAGTACACGATCGTGGTTTCTGCCACGGCCTCCGATGCTGCCCCTCTCCAGTACTTGGCTCCTTATTCCGGCTGTTCCATGGGCGAATACTTCAGAGACAATGGCAAACACGCTTTGATCATCTATGACGATTTATCTAAGCAGGTTTGAACCCCGGGCTGGCCTCTGAATTTAAGGGACGGAGAGAGCCAGTTCTCTTTTGAGACAGACCCTGCATCTATGCTCTCTTGATCAACAGGCAGTGGCCTACCGCCAGATGTCTCTCTTGCTGCGGCGCCCCCCTGGCCGCGAGGCGTACCCGGGCGATGTCTTCTACCTCCACTCTCGTCTTCTGGAAAGAGCAGCCAAAATGAACGATGCCTTTGGAGGGGGATCCCTGACTGCCCTTCCGGTCATCGAGACTCAAGCCGGCGATGTGTCGGCCTACATTCCAACGAACGTGATCTCCATCACCGACGGGCAGGTAGCATCCCAAGGGGCATGAGAGCCTCCAAGAAGGGCAACGGATCCTAGGTGTTCTTTTTAAAACCTGCGCTACTTCGCTTTTGGAGTAGACCAGGGGTGTCAAAACACAAGGCCCATAGGCCGGTGCAGCCCCGAAAACCGCCAAGGATCAGTCTGCGGCGCTTGCCAGCAAGTATGGAGCTCAGGAGAGTCGGGCACGCCCTTCCCAGACTCCGTTTTCAGCCATGTCAGCTTCCTGCAGCCCTCCGCCAGCAAAAATGGAGCTGGGTGTGGGGGGGAGCGGGGGGGGATTCAATTTTTTTTAACAACCAGTTCTGTGGGTATGGCTGGGTGGGCGTGGCCATGTGATTGGGTGGGCGTGGCTTTTTTGCAGCAAACACCTCCTACCCCTGCTCTGTTTTTTGTTTTTTGGCCTCCTGGGCCTCAGGGAAGCCTCCTGGGCAAAGCAGTAAGTCAGCCAGGGGGATCCCAGCACAGCTGATCTTTGGAACAGCTGGTTGTCAGGAGGTGGGGAAAAAAAAGAAAGAAATACCTTAAGGAGTGACTGGGCAGGGAAGAATGCAGGCAGCGATGTTGAGCATGTACGCAATGTTGCACATGCTCGATAAGGATTGACTGGGTGGGGAAGGGAGGGACAGGCAGGGCCAGCCAGGGGCAAGACATGCCAGTTCTCTGAACTGCACAAAATCATAACAACCGGTTCTATAGAACCGGTCCGAAACCAGTGGAACCCCACCGCTGTGTGTGGCCCCCAGAGCTCCATTTTCGCTGGTGCGGGGCTGCAGGAGGTAGTCGTGGCTGAAAACAGAGCTCGGGAGCCTCTTTTCACTGGCAGGGCGCTCCTGACAACGCCAAGCTTGCCATGCCCCCCCCCCCCATCCAGTCAAAACCCTGAGGTGGCCCTCAATGAAATTGAGTTTGACACCCCAGGAGTAGACAGTGTTATACAAAGCTGACAGTAAGGGAGTAAGGAATAGTACATCCAAGAAATTAAAAGCATTTTTTTAAAAAAAAGGAAATACAGCTAAATTCAGTTTATACAGCTAGTTCTTGACTTACGACCACCATTGAGCCCAACATTTCTGATTCACTCAGAGATCTACCATTCTGCAATCTGATACCTGAGCCTGCACTGAAAAATAGAAACTTCAGTCCTAAGGAAGGTTCAGCTCTGCTTTTAGATGAGCTAGAAAGCAAGAAATCCAACAATGTCCTGCTTTCGAGCTAATCTAAATCTTCCAGCACAGCAGAACAGCTGATGGTTTTGGGGGGGGGGGAATAGCAACTTACCAAATGCAGGGAAGTTTAATGGCGCGCATGCCAGGTAAGGAGGGACCAGCCAGTGGCGTGATTTGCTGGTTCTCCAAACTGCGCAGAATCATAACCGATTCTATAGAACCAGTCCAACCAGGTAGAATCCCACCTCTGAGCAATAGGACGTATATACCACTTTACAGCCCCCTCTAATTGGTTTATAAAATCAGCCTCTTGCCCCCAACAATCTGTGTCCTCATTTTACCCACCTCAGAAGGATGGAAGGCTAAGTCCACCTTGAGCCTGGTGAGATTCGAACTGCCAAATTGCAGTCAGCCAGCAGAGGTAGCCTGCAGTATGGCCTTATAACCACTGTGCTACTACCGCTCTTAAGAGAAAACAGTCTACATTCCATAAACTAGGAACTGTGTGGTGCACCTGATAAATAAATTGGTGAGTTTGCTTATAATTGGTGCAGTTGGGAGACTGATTTTTAGTCCCACCTCAGGCATGAAAGCCAGCCAGGTGATTTTGGACCAATCCCCAGGAGACAGTGAATTCTAGTCCCTGCTTGGATGCGAAAGTTGATTTGGAATAGTCACTTCTCAGCCCAGCCTTGGAGGGTTGTTGTGGGCAAAATAGGAGAAACAAGTCTTAGATATGTTCATCTTCAGTTGTGTATAAAAATCATAAAGGTGGTAACTAAACAAACCCCTTCTCTGGCAGATCTTTCTGGAAACAGAACTGTTTTACAAAGGTATCCGTCCAGCCATTAACGTGGGTCTGTCTGTGTCTCGTGTCGGTTCTGCTGCCCAGACAAGAGCCATGAAACAGGTATGTATAAAACAATCATGGAAAACTGGCATCGCATCGACCACTTAACGTGTTTGGGGCCTTGCACATACATTTCAAACAATTTTCCCAGACTGTTTAACAACTGGGGCAATATAAAAATTGTGGTGCCAAGCATAATTTTGGGCCATCTTTTTATACTTGTTGAATGTTTCTGTAATTGTTCTAAAACTAGAGGGACCGGCTTTTAAGTTTAGGAAAGGCTGAATTGGCGCTTAAATCAGCTAGCAATTCAGGAGTTTTTGCCACCCAAAAAGGCACCAGGTCTTATTTTGTCTACTGTCTCACCCCATTTGTGCGCGTCACCCCTGGCCTTGTTATCAGAAGCCTTCAGGAACTTCTTTATTCTGGCAAGGCCAGCAAGGCTTCCTGAAGGCCTCTGCAGCCGATAGCAGAGCCCCCGATCGATCTGGAGCTCTGTTACTGGCTTCAGAGGTTTTTAGGAAAGCAGGGGTTGGATCCTAACAACCCGTTCTGTGAGCATGCACTTTGTGTGCGCATGCATAGCACTTGCAAAACAACTTCTGCAAGCCGTCAGGACTCAGCTGTGTCACGCAAAGCAACTAAGGTCAGAATAAAGGACAGCCTAAAGTCCCAGCGAGCGGGTGGGCCCAACCGAAGAAAAAGAAGAGAGAACCAGTTTGGTGTCAGCTGCTCTTCGGAGCTACCGGTTCTACAGAACCGGTACCATCCCACCCCTGCAGGAAAGCCTTGCTGGCTGCAGCAAAAGAAATGGCCCAAGGTGTGCAAGGCCTGCCTGCACTATCTGAAGCTAAGCAATGGGGTAGCTCTACCCCCATCCCCACCCTAGATTAATTTTTACTGGTCCACTCTGCAGTGGGCGTTGCCACTGCAGAGTCTTAATTAGGACTTTTTTTGGGGGGGGGGGTAGGGCTTATATTGGGTGCATGTGAAAGTGAGTAGATTGTATTTTGGGGGAAAGACAGTAGTTGCAGCTATTAAAAGCTGATCATCCATGCAAAGTTCTGTCTGAAACTCTCTTTAAGTGCATCATCCCATTGTGTAGGTGGCTGGAACCATGAAGCTCGAGTTAGCCCAGTACCGTGAAGTTGCTGCTTTTGCCCAGTTTGGATCTGACCTGGATGCTGCCACTCAGCAGCTGCTTAACCGTGGGGTCCGTTTGACCGAGTTGCTTAAACAAGGACAATATGGTAAGAGTCCTTTGGTCCCCGTGTCTAGTTGCCATTCAGAATTCTAGTCATCATTACTTCCTCTTTTTTTTTTTAATACATCCTTAAGAACAGAAAGTATGCAAACATATCCAGGACATTTCTGTAATTTCTCTGGTTACAGGTAGTCCTCAACTTACAACCTTTTGCTTATTGACTGTTGCAATGGCACTGAAAAAAAACAGAGTTCTATAAGCCACGGTGGCACAGTGGTCAGGGTGCAGTACTGCAGGCTACTTCTGCTGCCTGACGGCTTCCTGCAATATATGCCATCCTTATCCTTTCTGTGCAATTCTGTACCTTTATGTCCAGCTTAGTATGTTGTTTGACCCCAAATAATTGTGATTTTTTTTTTCCTTGTGGGTTTCTGCAATTATAAATAAGACACAGCCAGGCTGCATACGTAAGCCAATTTCTGGTTACCCATGTGACAAAAGAGATCAGCCACAAAAACTGAGGTCAATGAAGTGTAAGATATTCTCTTGATAAGTTTTGTTAGCGTTGTGTGTGTAGGAGAAGAGCAGGCTGAGCTGGAAGGCAGAATTAAACATGTCATCAGTTTGGAGTCATTGCATTGCCACAAGAGACCCATGTCTAGCCCCCCTATCAATTACACTGACCTGTAAAGGTAAAGGTTCCCCTTGCATATGCTTGCTGGTTGTTTCTGGCTCTAATGGGCAGTGCTCATCTCTGTTACAAAGCCGAAGAGCCAGCACTGTCTGAAGACGTCTCTGTGGTCATGTGGCCGGCATGACTAAATGCCGAAGGCTCATGGAACACTGTTACCTTTCCACCAAAGGTGGTCCCTATTTTTCTACTTGTATTTTTACATGCTTTCGAACTGCTAAGTTGGCAGAAGCTGGGACAAGGAACGGGAGCTCACTCCGTTACGCGGCGCTAGAGATTCAAACGGCCAAATTGCTGACCTTTCTGATTGACAAGCTCAGTGTTTTTAACCACTGAGCCACTGCGTCCCTCACATTGACCCTTACCTAGTGCCAATTTAGCTTCGACTCAGTTGACTAGATTCTTGGGTACGGGTAGCAATAAACCCTATGCAAATATTCCTGGTTATTTGCACCTTACAATGTATCAACCTTTTACATCCCATCCCATTTAAAGATATAGTTTGGTGCTTTGTGGTCAAGTGAGCTGCTCTGGACTTGGATGTTTTGTCTCTTAGTTCCCATGGCCATTGAGGAACAAGTTGCTGTTATCTATGCTGGGGTCAGAGGCCATCTGGACAAGTTGGAACCTAGCAAGATCACCAAGTTTGAACAGGCTTTCCTGGCTCATGTTATAAGCAACCACCAGCCCCTGCTTGCCACAATCAGGTAAGGGCAGCAGGAATGCCTCAAAAGGTTAAAAAGGGAGTGAAAATTTAGAAATGTTTGCTTCCTGGTACACCAGTTGTTCATTGACGATGTTGACAATTGCAAGACTTCAGTGTTGCAGAATGTGGAAGGAGGGGAAAGGGGCTGAGGAAGGCCTCTCTTCCAGTTTGTTTTGGCCAGAGTCGAAATTTTATTTCTTTTTTTTTTTTTTTTACTTCGACAGGACCGAAGGGAAGATCTCTGAGCAAACAGAAGCCAAGCTGAAGGAAATTGTCACACAGTTTCTGTCCACATTTGAAGCATAAACTTTTAGAAAGTTCTGTGCATCAGGATACCTCTGTCACTGACTGCTGGTATTGCTCGAGTTCCATTTTTCCACAAAGACTTCAAGAAAATATGTGTGAGTTGAGTGTGCAGGTCTCAGTGAGAATTTACGGTTCCGTGCTAGCCTTCAACATAGTCCTCACCGTGATGGGATCTAGTTGACCGCTGGCAGGATTGCGTACAAACTAATGGCAAATAAAATCTTACAAACCATAGACACTCTGCTCTGATTTTTTTTAGAGTCTTGTACTTAAAGGTGTGAAAATATTTTTCTTTATATTTTGTATTGGTACCGGAGAATACTTTGCAGATTTTTTTTTAGGTGGGGGATAATGCAGTCCTGGGTTGCATTAACAGAGGGATAGAATCAAGATCATGTGAAGTGTTAGCACAAGGGGTCTTCAAACTTGGCAAGTTTAAGATTTGTGGACTTCAACTCCCAGAATTCTTGAGCTAACATAACTAGAGGAGGAATTCTGGGAGTTGAAGTCCACAAGTCTTAAAGCTGCCAAGTTTGAAGACCCCTGTGCTAGTACCACTTTATACTGCACTGGTAAAGCTAGGCTTGAAATACTGCATCCAGCAACAGATGGATAAACCACAGATGTTGAAAGACTAGAAAGAGTGCAGAGAAGAGCAACAAAGATGTTTAGGGGACTGGAGATTAAAACATACAAAGGACGATGGCAGGAATTGAATATGTTTAACCTAATGAAAAGAAAGACTAAGGGTGTCATGATAACCGTCTTCCAATATTTGAGGGCCTGCTACAAAGAAGAGGGAGTCAAGCTATTCTCCAAAGCCCCTGAAGGCAAGACAAGGAGAGAAGCAACCTAAAACTTAAGGATACATTTCTTGACAGAACAATCAGTGGAACAGCTTGCCTGCAGAAGTTGTGGGATGTTTCGTCAATGGAGGTTTTTAAGAAGAAATTGTGCAGCCAATTGTCCAGAATAATATATGGAAGTCTTCCAAGGTCCCCTCCAATTCTCTTACTCTGGAGCTGTTACCGATAGGTGCAAAGAACCAGAATCACACAGATAACATCAGCATGGTACGCTTATTGCTACTCTCACCAGACAAATTGCACTCGCTAGAGAACAACTAGATAAAACATTTCCAAGGTTTAGGGAGTTTTCTGCCGTTCCTCCCTCTCAGCTATTTCAGCCTTCTCGGTCTTTTAACTCCTCCCCTCAATTTAGCTCCAGATTCCACCACAATAGCATCTTAACACCTAGTATGCACATTTTACGCACAGATTTAACCATAATGGCATTTTATTTCTGGCTTAATATAATATAGTAATAGCACTTAGACTTATATACTACTTTACAGCCCTCTCTAAGCAGTTTAGAGAGTCAGCCTCTTGCCCTCAACAATCTGGGTCTGTATATAATGTAATATACAGGTATCCTCAACTTAAAACCCATTTCTTTAGTAACCAAAATTGCAATGGCCCTGAAAAAAAGGTGATTCGTGACTTATTTTTTCACATGATCACTGCAGCATCAGTACAGTCACATGATCAAAATTTGATGCTTGGCAACCGACTCATATTTATGACGCAGAGTCCCCAGGTTCATGCTGTCGCCTTTTGCTCCCTGGGGGAAACCGGATTTACTTCATAACCGTGTTACTAATTTCACAAGTACAGAGATTCACTTAAACAACAGGGCTAGAAAGGTGGGAAAATGGGGGCATAAATTCAAACTACCTCCTTCAGCAATAAATTCTGGGCTCCGCTGCTGTCGTAAGTCAAGAGCTGCCTATATCGGAGGTCTATAACTCAGTTCCTGCTGGGAAATTTCAGGGCCTTGAAGTCTTCATCCCGTCTACTTCGGATGCAACATTAGGGCTTTCCTGACAGGAAGTGGTTCAGGACAGCTGTGCCCTTCCCCTCTTCCCGCCCAAGTCATCTCTGATAGGGTCCATTGATGAGCAAAAGACCATGTGCTTCAGAAATGACCACATGATGCATGAAATCGCAAAAGGTGAACAGAGTCAGCAGCAGGAAAAAAATTTTTTCCCATTGACTCATCCTGCAAAGCATTGGGAGACACGTTCCAAGTGAGTTTTCCCCTTCCTTCCTTCCTTCCTTCCTTGGCAGTTACGTGCTCAGTTATGTAAGACAGTGGCCCCCAACCTTTTTTGTGCCACGGCCCGGTACCAGCATCACAAAATGATCCACGGCCCGCTACCGGCACCAACACGTATGACCAAGGCAAGGTAAGCCAAGCGACCAGCCAGCCAGCCGTCCCCCGCTTCTCCCCACCACCTTCAACTCCTCCTTTGTACCTTTTTTGTGTTTTTTTTGTGCTTTCTTAATCTCCGCCATCGGCACGGCCCTTCGTTCGAAGCCCCCCCCCCTTCGATGAAACTAAGGCGCGAGGATTCCTTCAGGACCCAAAAGCCGCTTTCCAACTGGAAAAGTTCACCCGGAAGCACTTTCTAGTCGAAACAAGATGGCGGCGCCCAGCAAACCGGCAGCCCGGTAGAAAATGATCCACAGACCGGTACCGGTCTGGGGCCCGGTAGTTGGGGATCCCTGATGTAAGAGATCTTTCTATGGTTTATCACCTACCTGGGCTGCGGTTGGTACAATTTGGGCAAAACATGCAGCTGTTTTTTTAAGGAGCCAGGTAGAAGAATTAGAATTCTTTATTGGCCCAGTGTGATTGGACACACAAGGAATTTGTCTTCGTGCATAAGCTCTCAGTACATTAAAAAAAATACATTCATCAAGACCCATAAGATACAACACTATCTTATGTCATAAGATACAACGCTATCTTATCTTAACCATAAAACCGCTATCTTATCTTAACCATAATGCTGTCACTTAGTCATTGAATACTAAATAAGCAATCAAAATCATACTAGGAAACTAGTATTGAATAATTAGGATAAGTAAACATGATGATTAACAGAAAAAATTACTATTAAACAACATCCAGTTGTTTTAGCCACGGTAATTGAAGAAGGGTGGGTGTGAAAACCCCCACACACAACCAAGATAGAAGCTGACACCTGGGTTCATACAGGAACTCTAATCATTATATCCAGCATTCCTTCCTTCTATTATTTTTTCCGATAATATGAATGAGAGGAGGGTCAGAAAATTCAAGATGGGGGCCATAGCCATGATATCAAACCCCACACTGTTTTTACACACATCGCAACCAGGATGCATTTCCGTGACGTTTTCATCACACCTGCACATGGTGTTTTCTCAGTTTAGTTTAGTTTATTGTCATTGCACCTCATACAACGAAATTAAATGCCATCTTCAGTGTACATTGTAACTAAAAATAAATAAAACACAAACACACATGCTTCGCATTCTATACTATTTAATTGAACCTCCCCCCCCCCCGGATATTGCATTCATATTGCACTATAGAATTCAATAGAGTTACTGCCCTGGGATAGAAGCTATTTTTCAGCCTATTTGTTTTTATTATCCTGTACCATCTGCCAGATGGTAATAGTTAAAAAAAAAAAGGATGAAATGGATCTTTAAGAATGTTTTGAACTGTCTAAAGTTTGAGCATATCGTGGGCTTGGGGATGCTCCTTTGAATGGCCCTCCCTTTTATAGGATTTCCAACAGTTTCGGTTGGGATGTGCCTCTCCTTCCCATTTTCCCAAAAGTTTTTTTGGGATTATCAAAGAGGTTGCAGGAAATCATAAGCAGGGAACATGTTTGGGTTTTCTCCATCTCGGATCTTGCTCCATAGACAGCACTGGAGCTGACTGTCGTATTTTACGGGTAGATAAATCACTCTGAACCGAAGTCCAGCTCCGTTGCCGATGTCCCATCACAACGTCTCAACTGCAGGAAGGAAAGAAGACAGCAAAGGAGGCATGGAGTTACTCTGGAGTACATTATCTGTCACAGGAAGGACCTTCTCAAAGGAAACTGCTTCACTGAAGGAGGTAAGGAACAGCTACTGTTGATCTTGGATGAAGAATTTAACTTCTAGCCATGTGGATCTGTCTGGGCTTGTCTAAAACACCCTCAACCTGTGCAGAACAAGGGACAGGCTTGGGATCTAGCGAAACAACACTCCAAATATCCTTTATGTTATGTCTTGAATTGGTATACTCGAAATCCCCGAGCCTTGATTGGCTAAGGCGCGGGGATTTCTGATTGGCCAGGCGAGCCGCGCTGATTGGCCCGATTGAAGTCTCCCGCGATTGGTGCAAACCAAGAGCGGGAGACTTGAATCGCTGCCATTGGCCGCGGCCGCCGCTGCGAAAGGTATAAAAGCCGCGGGCTTTTTGCCTTTCGCCGGTTCGGTTCTCCCATTGAAAATAAAGAGCTTTGAATGAAAGTCACCGACTCTGAGCATCTTTTGCGGACACGACACTGGCGACGAGGATGGGATCTCGCCCCTGAACCGAACCCCGTGTCCACCCAAGAACCAGCGCCAGTGCAGAGATGGCGAAAATAGCACCGCCCGCCTCCTTCAACCCCGCCGCCGAGGACTGGGAATCGTACTCGGATCGGTTCCGTATGTACCTAGAATGCGCCGGAATGAAGGACGCCCCGGGCCCGCTAAAACGCGCCATCTTCCTTACTCACTGCGGACCAGAGGTCTTCCAGATGGCCAAGGCATTGGCCAAGCCGGCAGACGCAACCGCCATGGACTGGGACGTCCTCGAACCTATACTGCGGCGCCATTATGCCCCCGAAGTCCCCATCCTGATACGGCGCAACGAGTTCTACCGCCGAAACCAGAAACCAGACGAAAAATTGAGCGACTTCGTCGCAGAGCTACGGCGCCTAGGAGGACTCTGCGAGTTTGAAGGTCTGAACAGTCTCATAAGAGACCGTTTCGTGCTCGGCTTATGGGATCCTACACTCCAGAGCCGACTTATGGCCAAGGGCGACATCAGCCTAGCCGATGCCCTTACCGCAGCCGCAGAAGCAACCCGCACGTCAGCGGACAGCATGCGAAGATCTGACGCGAAGGGCGGAAACAACAACCCGGCGAGGTCGGCCGACACAAGAAACGAGGCAACCGCGCACTACGGTGATTACCAGTCAACCTCCAGCATGTCGGAAGACGAGGAGGACATACATCGCGTGCAGACGGGACGCGGCGACCAACGAAGTCGAAAAGGTCGTAGGTCGAGGACCAACTGCGCCGGGTGCAGCGGCGACCACCCCAGGTCAGAATGCCGATTCCTTGACTCTATCTGTAGGCATTGCGACCGACGGGGCCACATCGCTAGAGTTTGCCGCCAAAAGAAGACCCGCAGCCCGCCCAAATGGGAACAGCAAGACAGAAGAAGAGAAAGCTCCCCGCCCAGAGCCAGAGAGCGCCAGCCAGACGGTCGATGGGACCGTACTCAACGTTCTCAAAGAAGCGGCGACGGTCGGCGAAAAGAAGAGACCCACCAGACGGTGACCATCGGCCACGCCATCTCCGACGGCGCCAGAAAGGTACACGTAGAAGTCCATATAGAAGGCCAGCCATGCAAAATGGAAGTGGACTCCGGGTCCTACCTTTCCATGATTGCATGGCGCGAAATCAAAAGACTAGTGCCTACACTACAAAAAAGAAACGTGCATGCCCAAAAGATCATCATAAAAGACTACCAAGGGAATCGCGTCCCGGTAGTGGGCACCAAGAACTTTAATATAACTTACAAAGACCAGACCGAACAACTACCACTCACGATCGTCGATCGCGACCGCCCAAGCCTACTGGGCTTACAATGGTTCGCCCCGCTTAACATCGCGCTGACAGGTGTCAACCACGTCTCCATTGAAGCTTGGGAACAGAAGCTAGCCCAGGAGTTCCAGGAGGTCTTCGATGGAGGATTGGGCAAGTACCAGGGGCCCCTTATCTCGTTCGATCTAGACCCAAGGGTTCCCCCTAAGCGGCTTAAACCTAGAAGGGTACCATTCGCCTTAAAGCCAAAAATTGACGAGCAGATCGACAAGCTCGTCAAACAAGGGGTATTACAACCGATAGACCATGCCAGATGGGAGACCCCTATAGTGACCCCAGTAAAGCCAGACGGGTCCGTGAGAATCTGTGGGGACTATAAGGCCACCCTAAATGGCGCGTTGCAACAAAGCGCCTACCCAGTCCCAATAGTGCAACATTTGCTGCACTCACTGGGAGGGGGCAAAGTCTTTGCCAAGCTCGACCTCGCCCAGGCATATCAGCAGCTACCTGTGGACGAGAAAACAGCGGAAGCCCAAACAATCGTGACCCATCGGGGGGCCTTCAAGTGTAACCGACTCCAATTTGGAGTCAGCGTGGCACCAGGCATCTTTCAGAGCCTGATGGAACGTTTGCTAAAGGGCATCAAGGGGGTGGTGCCCTATTTCGATGACGTATTAGTGGCGGCGCCAAACGAAGCCGAATTAGAAAACCGACTCAGACAAGTCTTAACAAAATTTAAAGAAACAGGACTTAAAGTCAAACGAGAAAAATGCCAACTATGTACAAAGCAAGTAGAGTTTTTGGGCTATCTCCTAGACCGACATGGCATTCACCCTATGACTAAAAAAGTAAAAGCCATCAAGGAAGCCCCCACCCCAAAGTCCAAAACGGAACTACAAGCGTTCCTAGGCTTACTAAATTTTTATAATGTTTTCCTACCTCAAAAGGCAACGGCGGCGGAACCCTTACATAGACTCCTAGACAAGAAGGCAGCCTGGACTTGGGGGAAACGAGAGCAAGCCGCCTTTCAAAAAACCAAAGACCTTCTCACCTCCGACGCCGTCCTGATGCAATTCAGCGAAACCTTGCCCTTAGCTGTCACTTGCGACGCATCACCTTTCGGCGTCGGCGCTGTCCTCAGCCACACCCTCCCAGACCAGAGAGAAGCACCCATCGCTTTTTTCTCCAGGACTCTGACTAAACCGGAACGGAACTATAGCCAGCTGGACAAAGAAGCTTTGGCTATAGTTGCCGCCATTAAGCGTTTCCACGAATACCTGTACGGCCGCCCGTTCACAATCGTGACGGATCATAAGCCATTGCTGGTCATCCTCGCTGGAAACCGAGCCACGCCGAACATCTTGTCACCCCGGATGACAAGATGGTCCGAATTCCTGGCAGCCTACAGTTACGACCTGCTACACAAGCCAGGTAAGAAAATCTCGCACGCGGACGCTTTAAGCCGCTCGCCTTTACCTGTCTCTGAACCTGACCCAGCACCAACAACAAACACCCTAAGTATCGAGAGTTTACCTATTACCGCATCTGACATTGCCAGAGAAACCGTTAAGGACAGGCGTCTGGCACGAATCTTACACTGGTTAGGAAAGGGCTGGCCGGAGAAAGACAATGACGAGACTTTTAAAACATTCCGCCAGCGCCAGACTGAACTTTCACTACTGAGAGGCTGTATTCTGTGGGGTGACCGGGTGGTAATTCCGGACAGATTACAAGAAAGGGTCTTAGAGATGCTACATGAGGGTCATCCTGGCATCGTCAGGACTAAAGCCCTGGCCAGGAGTTATGCTTGGTGGCCAGGGATGGACAAGCAAATTGAAGCATGGGTCGCCAAATGCCACCGGTGCCAGGAGACCAGATCCAGCCCACCCGCAGCACCTATCCGGGACTGGGAAACACCACGGGGGCCCTGGTCCAGAATCCATCTTGACTTTGCTGGCCCCACTAATGGGCATACTTTTCTAATCACAGTTGACGCATACTCCAATTGGTTGGAGGTATGCGACATGAAATCCACTACCACAGAGGCCGTCGTTAAAGAACTGTGTAAACTGTTTTCCACACACGGCCTCCCAGACGTCGTCGTCTCAGACAACGGGCCCCAATTCACTTCCATCGATTTCGAACGGTTCCTGGCGGAGAGGGGTATCCGCCACGCATTAACAGCACCGGCGCATCCGGCGGCGAACGGTAGGGCGGAACGGATGGTCCAGTTTACGAAGAAGACCCTCCGGAAAATGGACCACGGGGAGATCAACGACAAAATCAACAAACTGCTGTTCATACAGCACATCACTCCCAATACCACAACTAACAAGAGCCCTGCAGAACTTCTAATGGGCAGAAAGCTGAGGTCCCCACTCGACCGATTGCACCCAACCTATAACCCTGAGCGGCCCCCAGACTCCAGCTCCAGGTACCGGACATTTAACCCAGGTGACTTAGTCTACGCTAAGAACATGACGGGGGACCCCCTATGGATCCCAGCCATCATAACTCAAGTCACTGGTCCACGGTCGTACCGGCTCCAAACCATCGATGGGCGAGCCTGGAAGCGACATATCGACCAGCTCAGGTCACGAACAGCGACTGACCTCAACCCCCAAGACACGAACCAAGGGGGGAGGGAATACCCGGAAAGACAATCGCAGGAAAAAATAAAACAGAAATACTCACCGGAACACAGCCATCGCGAGTCCCCTCCGGAGAAGAACCGTCTGGCCAGCTCTACCGACTCGGAGAAGCCAAGCGGGAGCGGCGAAATCCGTGACTCAACCGACCCGGTAGGCCCAGGCGGGAGCCACGGCGAAAGAACCGGCCCGATCATCCAGCCGGTTCGCACAGAGGCAGGAGCAGCCAAAAAGATGACCGCTCCGGTCGAGTTACAGCAAGCAAGTGAGTTGCGCAGGTCAACTAGGACTCGACGGAGCCCCGCCTACCTGCGTGACTACACCACGTGATGGACCATACCAAGAGGGGAGGGGTGTTATGTCTTGAATTGGTATACTCGAAATCCCCGAGCCTTGATTGGCTAAGGCGCGGGGATTTCTGATTGGCCAGGCGAGCCGCGCTGATTGGCCCGATTGAAGTCTCCCGCGATTGGTGCAAACCAAGAGCGGGAGACTTGAATCGCTGCCATTGGCCGCGGCCGCCGCTGCGAAAGGTATAAAAGCCGCGGGCTTTTTGCCTTTCGCCGGTTCGGTTCTCCCATTGAAAATAAAGAGCTTTGAATGAAAGTCACCGACTCTGAGCATCTTTTGCGGACACGACACTTTAGAAGAAGAAATATTTCACGGCAGACACACAATGGGTCAAAAATATTGGTAAGAGGAAAGCAAATCAATTTCATATTGAGAAATATTTAAAGGGGAAGGAATTGAAAGCCAGTCTTCCATATTATGATTTAAAAAGTAAGCAGACATCCAACCCTAAAATGGGGCTTGGCTTCAACCATCTTCCCATCAAGCGATTATATTTCTACCATACACAGGTAGTCCTTGACATAATGACCGTAATCAAGCCTTCAATTTTTGTTGCTGAGACGTTTCTTAGGTGAGGTTTTGCCCCATTTTATGACATTTCATGCCATATTTGTTAAGTGAAACCCTGTGGATATTAAGTGAGCCACATGGTTGTTAAGAGAAACCGGCTTCCCCATGGACTTTGCTTGTCAGAAGTTCACAAGAGGGGATAACATGATCCAAGGACCCTGCCACTGACATAAATACGAGTCAGTTGCCAAGCATCTGAATTTTGGTCACAGGGCCATAGGGATGCTTCTGTGGTCGTCAGCGTGAAAAATGGTCATGTCTCCTTTTTCCGTGCCATTGCAACTTTGATGTTGTAACAGGTCACTAAATGAACTGTTTTAGGTCAAGGAATACCTGTAATCCACCAAGGTTTTAACTGAAGGCTAATTCTGACCCAGCTGAGCACTCCTAAGGCTTTTTTATAGCACCCCTCTTGCCTGCAATTCCATAAAGTTAGGATCATAAATCAATTATTTCAAGGTACATTTTTAAATGCTGCCTTTCCTGGTCCTGTGTATACTTCTTGCTTGGAGCAAAAGCTTTGAATGAAGGTTTCTCAACTTACATACGTGAATAGAATAGAATAGAATAGAATAGAATAGAATAGACCATTTCAGACAAATGGTCGTCCAATCTCTTCTTAAAAGCTTCCAGTGTTGGAGAATTCACAACTTCTGGACTGGAGGCAAGTCATTCCACTGATTAATTGTTCAGGAAATTTCTCCTTATTTCCAGGATGAATCTCTTGTTGTTTAGTTTCCATTCATTATTCCTTGTCTGACCTTCAGGTGCTTTGGAGAATAGCTAGACCCCTTCCTCTCTGTGGCAGCCCCTCAAATATTAGAAGACAGCTATCATGTCTCCCTTGGACCTTCCCTCCACTAGACTAGCCATGCCCAGTTCCTGCAACCATTCATTGTATGTCTTAGCCTCCAGTCCCCTAATTATCTTGGTTTCTCTTCTCTGTACTTTTTCTAGAGCCTCAACATCTTATTTATAGTATGGTGACCAAAACTGGACGCAGTATTCTAGGTGTGGTCTTACTAAGGCTTTATAGAGAGGTATTAGTACCTCCCTTGATCTTGATTGTATCTCTCTGGTCGCCAACTCTTCTCTTAGCCCCCTTTGTTTTCATCTTCAGAATATTCTAATATTCTGTTTCCATTATCAGCAAGCGGAGGGAGGAGGAGGAGGAGGAGGCACGAGGGAGCTCTTCCTCATGACTCTTTAACATGGAACCAAAATTCTCCTGGGTGACCTTCTGCGTTGTTCAGCTGTATTTTTAGTAACGCGGCTAATCCTTGTTACAGGAAGGACAGGTAGAGTTTCCATTCTATGCTAATGAGCGTGGTTGGCTAATTGTGACCTGCCCTTTTCCAGATCTTAAAAAGTGCAACACAGCTACATCGACACAGTGTGTGTGTGTGTGTGTGTGTGTGTTTGTGTGTTTAATTACAATTATACTGCCTCCCTTTCTCAGTTTCTGGCTTCTCTGTTAGGAGCAGCAAGCACCATGCATTCTAGGGCAGAATTTTGCCTGTAGTGTGTTACCTTAGTCAGAAGAGCAGAATAATGGAATGGCCAGAGCAGGAAACCGTGTACCATTCCAGACAATTTAGTTGTCCAATCTCTTATAAAAAGCATCCAGCGATGGAGCACTCATGATTTCTGAAGGCAGGTTATTCCACTGGTTAATTGTCCTCACAGTTTGGAAATTTCTCCTTAATTCCAGGTTGTTTCTCTCCTCGATTAGTTTCCAACTATTGTTTCTTGTTCAACCTCCAGGTGCTTTGGAGAATTGGCTGATCTCCTCTTCTCTGTAGCAGCCCCTCAAATATTGGAATACTGCTATCATGCCACTCCTAATTCTTCTTTTTTCCCCTAGATTAGCCAAACCCAAATCCTGCAGCCATTCTTCATATGTTTTAGTCTCCAGGCCTTTGATTGTCTTAGTTGCTCTTCTCTGAACTTTTGTAGTGTGGTGACCAAAATTGGTTGCTGTATTCCAGCTGTGGTTTTAGTAGGGTTTTATAAAGGGGCACTAATCCTTCACTTGATTTTGATTCTACGCCTCTGTTTATACAACCCAGGATCGTATTAGCATTGTTGCCGGCGGCTGCACACGGCCGGCTCATATTCAAGTAATCATCCAATTGATAATCCAATTTATATCCATTTGTTTGCTGACCGTTTGAAGTTATAATTGCAACGGTATACAGGTCATCTTTGATATGCAATTCATTTAGTGACCGTTCCAAGTTACAATGGCACTGAAAGAAGTGACTTGAGTTATGCCCATTTTTTGCACCTTTGCAGCATTTGATCACGCATCACGTGATCAAAATTCAGACACTTGGCAACTGACTCATAGGTTAGCGCTCTGGCATCCACCTCCCATTTAAATCATGAGTCATAGAGATGGCGGGGCAGAGTGGTGCATGCACAGGGCAGGCTGGGAGTGCAGTTTCTCTCTCGCAGAGACCGCCACGCCATAGAAATGAAATTAAAATTCAATAAACTACTGAGTTCACTGAGTTTGAGATAACTGTCATGCCCCTGGTGGAGACTGACTCTGAGAGAGAAGAAGATCAGCTGACAGGGAGTGGAAATGTGGCTTCGGAGGTTGTGGAGGAGGCTGGGGAAGGGCAGAGGCCGGCTGGGCAGTCAGAGGAGGACCCCAGACCCATCCCTCCTCCATCCATCCCAGGGCACGCAGGGAGGAGAGGATCAGGGTAAAATGTGGTCTACTCTGGAGGAGAGGGCTTCATGGGCTGCAGCTGTGACAACTGAGTAAGAGAACAGACTTGTGTACGGCCGAATGCTGGAAACAAAGCGTGGCAATATCTCTAGTTTATGGTTCCTCTCTGAGTTTGGAATCCTTCCTAGTGTGTGTTATCTGTGAACGTCCTCCAGCCCTTATCTTGTCTGGTTTGTGTTGCTTTTTTCCTTCTTCTTGTAACTGTTTGTGTGTGAGTTTTTTGTCTTCCGTCAAGAATATCTGAAGCTTGGCAGCAAAGTGAAGGAATAAAAGGGGCTTCACCTGTTTTCTGTGACTGTGATTATTTTGTATCTCCACCCTGGGTCATCACAATAATCTTTATTAATCTCAAACTCAGTGAGCAGTTATTTATGTAATTTATTGAATTTTAATTTCATTTCTATGGCGTGCCGCTCGCTGTGGGAAAGAAACTGCACTCCTGGCCTGCCCCGTGCATATGTCCAGCAAGGCTGCAAGGCGGTTTTGCTATACACACAAAATACAGAGTATGAAGTATAGGTCCAATATTGTTTTTCTTTTTTAAAATTTGGCTTTGTAAAAAAATTTTTTTTAAAAAATTTCCCCTTCATGGGCCCCCTTTGAGCTGCATGGGCCCCGGAACAATGCACTGGCTTCACACAGACCCCTCTCCTCAGGCCTGATTGTCATCGTAAGTGGAGGACTATCTGCCTGCAGTAAAACTCCAATAGGTCTCAACTTGAGAACCGCTGAGGTAGACAGATGCGCCCCACCCACAAATGACTAGTTAACTTGTCAAGCAGGAACTCTTTGAAATTATGGATAAAAGTACAGGGAGGTTAAAAGAGGAGTCACAAAAAGTCTTTGATCTCCGGGCAAAACATTCAGTAAAGCTAATTTATATCTTTCTTTCTTTCTTTTTTTTAACAAAATAGCTTTTAAAAGGCCTGTTCTGCCTGAGCAAAATGCCCTATCCTTTCCTCAGACAATTCTTGGGAAGTTAATAAATTAAAATCCAAACTGTGCCCAGAGCAACCCTAATTTTAATCTCCTTTTGCAGGGAAGAGGAAGAAGAGAAAAAGATATTAAAAGATATTAGGTGGTATTGGAACGTTATCTTAAATTGCACTGCAGACTCTGTTCCCGTGATGGCAAACCTATGGCATGCATGCCGCAGATGCCATTTGTGCGGTACGCGAGCCCCAGGCAAACTAACCTCACTGTGCATGCGTGCGCCTCCCAGCTGATTTTTGGGCCTTTTTCAGCTTCCCAGAAGCTACAGCCTGAAAAACAGGCCCGTTTCATCACTTCCTGTATTTCCGGAAATGCCGGAAGTGACGAAATGGGCCCATTTTTTGGCCTGCAAAGGCTGCAGAGGCTTCCCTCAAGCCTCTGGGGAGCTGAAAAAGGCCCGAAAATCAGCTGGGAGGCACAGTGCAGGTAAGGGGGCGGCAGAGGAGACGGGGGGAAGTCACACATGCATGCGCAGGGGCATGGGGGCCCCATGCGCATTGCCTTCTGGGTGCTGGTATGCGAGCGTGCGTGGTGCAAGTATTTGCACAATTTTTGGCACAGAAGCAAGGGTGGGATTCTACCAGTTCACACCTATTCGCTAGAACCAGTTGTCAACATTCTAAGCAGTTGGGAGAACCGGTTGTTAGAAGAAATTACTGGCCTAATCCTGTAAGGAAGGCAGGAAGGAAACATTCTGGTGTTGCTTACAGAAACTGCCTCTCCGTTAACCCTTATTACATTCTTGGTAGGACTAGACTTCCTGTCTCAGGAACTTCTCTGGAGTTCTTTCCCCCTCCTTTGCTGGTACTTTGCTTGTGTGGAGTGACCTTTCAAAGTTACAATGGCACTGAAAAAAAAGTGACTTATGACCATTTTTCACACTTACGACTGTTGCAGCTTCCCCACAGTCATGAGAGGCCAGGCGAGGAGATGCGTGCCTCGATGTGAGTGATATTGAGCTGGCCATGCTGAGCCAATAACATGACCACCAAGCCACGTCCACCTGGTCACATGACCACCAAGCCACGCCCACCAACTAAGCCACACCCACAGAACCGGTTGTTAAAAATTTTGAATCCCACCCCTGCACAGAAGCCCAAAATGTCTATTCCATTTAAAAAAAAAAACTTTATTCTTTTTAATGTGCTGCAGATGATAATATTTGCGATTCTGATTTGAACAACTGAGGCGTGTCATTTAGTACTAGGTTTTGCGTGTACAAGTATTTACTTACTTGTGGTAAGACAGCGTGGAATCAGAAATTGTAGCTTGCTAAAGGAAACAAACCTTGGGGCTAAAGATTTATAGCAATTTTCTAAATATAGACCCGATTTTGGGAAAGAACCATAATTGTGGGCTAATTACATTCTGGAGATGCAAATGAACTCCAAACTTCCCTCTTTTCTATAATAATCCTAATGTTTGTGTGCAGTAGATGGACTTTTTTATCAGAGTTATTAAAAAGAGGATTAAAATCAATCTCATTTGAATTGTGTGATGCACAACTTAGTGCATAAGACTAGTTATCATCCAGGGGTTGAGCAAACCCTGATAGCTGGACTGCATAAACCATGATGCAAGAAACCATGGCTAATTTAAGGACTATGTCTAAGCTTACACTCTTCACAACACTCACGAACTGCGGGCAGTCCAACCAACATTTTAACCTAGCATGCAAGTAGTCCTCCACTTACAACAGTTCATTTAGTAAATGTTCAAAGTAACAATGGCACTGAAAAAAGTGACGTATGACTGTTACCTGAACTAAATAACACCATCAGGGCTAAGAATATTTACAGACGGTGCACTGTATATAAACAAAAAGCAAACTCCACTCTCTCCTAGCGCTGATGACGTTACCTAGTTGGGTCATCAAAGGTCTGCAAGAAAATCCCCCAGCTGAGAGCACCAAGGACCCCACAACTCAATTACAAATATCCTCCTTTAGGAAAAAATTAATTAACTAAATAAAAACTGCAAAAAAAACCCTTTTTTTAACCTATGGCCCATGGATCTCCACACCCCCACCAACCTTCCATCCCCCACCAACCTCCCCACCAATCGCAGAGTCTTGGTCCCTACGCTGCTGAGTCAAGGTTAAATAACCACCAGCCTTCCCCAAACTGGTTGCATGTTGCAATATTGTGTAAAAACAGCCGCAGACTCGCCAAGGGAAGAAAACAGCCAGTGGCCCCTCTCTCTGCTTCGCCAGCGACCAGGGTGTGCCTTTTTGGGGGGGGGGTCTGCCTGCTTCTTTCTCTCTCTCTCCCTCCCTCTTTCTCTCTCTCCCTCCCTCTTCCTCCCATTCTCTCTCTCCCTTCCCCCCTCTCTTTCTTTCTCTCCCTCCTTCCCTCGCTCTTTCTCTCTCTCCCTCCCTCTTCCTCCCACTCTCTCTCTCCCTTCCTCCCTCTTTCTTTCTCTCTCTCCCTCCCTCGCTCTCTCTTTTTCTCCCTCCCTCTTTCTCTCTCTCCCTCCCTCTCCCTCTCACTCTCTCTCTCCCTTCCCCCCTCTCTTTCTTTCTCTCCCTCCTTCCCTCGCTCTTTCTCTCTCTCCCTCCCTCTTCCTCCCACTCTCTCTCTCCCTTCCTCCCTCTTTCTTTCTCTCTCTCCCTCCCTCGCTCTCTCTTTTTCTCCCTCCCTCTTTCTCTCTCTCCCTCCCTCTCCCTCCCACTCTCTCTCTCCCTTCCTCCCTCTCTTTCTTTCTCTCCCTCCCTCCCTCGCTCTTTCTCTCCCTCCCTCGCTCTCTCTTTTTCTCCCTCCCTTTCTTTCTCTCCCTCCCTCTTTCTCGCTCCCTCCCTCCCTCCCTAACTCCCCCTCCCTCTTCCCCCCCCTTCGGGGTCGCGAAGGAAGCGAGGAACCCACCCCTCCCCACTCGAGACGGCCGCGATCGTCGGCGCGGCAGGTCCCACCCCACTCGCCCTCCCCTCCTTAGGCCAACCCGGTGGCCAGCGGGCGGGCGGGCGGGCGGAGACTCTGCCGGCGGCCCGTCCCTTCGTTGCCCGGAGGGAGGAACCGCCGGGAGGGAGCCCCGTCGCCAGGGCAGGAAAGGACCGGGACAGCTAGATTTTGGATCCCAGCTTCGCCCTTTGCCTCTCGGGCCGCTCAGCAGCCGCGATGCGGGAAACTCTCTTTAAGGACAACTTCTGGGTGAGCCCCGGGGCGCCCGGGCTGCGTCCTCGCCGCTTTGCACCCACCGGGATCCTGCGCTTTGGCCGGTGAATCGCCGAAGGAGCCCCCGCCGGCCGCTTGCTGCCGACGCCGGGGGTGTGGAAGGCTACTCGGGCAGGCGGGAGGACTCGGGGAGCGGCTGGAAGGGAGATCGCAGGCGGGGAGGGAGAAGCAGCGGGCGCCCGGTTGGGGAAGGTTGCGCCGTGCTGGGATAGGGACACACACACACACACACAGAGAGAGAGAGAGACAGACAGACAGACAGCGCCGCGGTGGTTCGAGTTGGAACGGGACGACGAAGCGCTGTTTCGGGAAAGGGGGGATCGGCAAAATTGGCTCGGGAACTGGTTGGCCGAGTTTTCAGGCGTGGGTTGACTTTTCACCTTGTTGTCGTGAGAATTTGGGGACCACGTTACCCAAAAGAAAAAAAAAAAGAGGTTGAGCCTTTGGAAAAAGGGCAGAGAAGAGCAACAAAGGGGATAAAAGGGCCTGGAGACTCAAACAGGGGAAGACCCCTTGCAGGACTTGGGTTTGGCCAGTCTCCTTTCATGAATGATTTATTCACTTAACCCCCCCCCAAAAAAAAAATAAAAAATCATAAAATTGGATACAATCACATGATAGCAAGAGCACTTAGACTTATGTACAGCTTTATAGTGCTTTCCATCCCCCTCTAAGCGGTTTACAGAGTCTGCCTATTGCCCCCCAACCATCTGGGTCCTCATTTTACCCACCTCATGGAAGGAGGGAAGGCTGAGTTAACCTTGACCCAGTCGGGATTGAACTCAGTGGGCAGAGTTGGCCTGCAGTACTTCATTCTAACCACTGAGCCACCATGGCGAGGAAGGAAAGAAGGGAGGGAGAGAGGAAGAAAGGGAGAGAGAATGGAAGGAAGAGAGGAAGAAAGAAAGAAAGAGAAAGGGAAGGGAAGGGAAGGAAGGAAGGAAGGAAGGGCAATGGCCCTTAGACTTAGAAGGTTGAGTCAACCTTGAGCCAGTCAGAATCGAACTCCTGGCAGTGAGCAGTGAGTTAGCCTGCAGTACTGAATTCTGACCACTATGCCACCCTGGCTCTTTCCTTCCTTCCTTCTCTCCTTCCCTCCCTCCCTCCCTCCCGCCTTCCTTCCTTCCTTCCTTCCTTCCTTCCTTCCTTCCTTCCTTCCTTCCTTCCTTCCTTCCTTCCTTCCTTCCTTCCTTTGCAATAGCACTTAGACTTATATGCCACTTCACAGTGTTTTCCAGCCCTCTCTAAGCGGTTTCCAGTGTCAGCCTCTGGCCCCCAACAATCTGGGTCCCTGTTTTACCCATCTTGGAAGAACGAAAGGCAGAGTCAACCTTGAGCCTGGTGAGATTCGAACTGCCAAATTGCAGCCAGCTGGCAGTTAGCAGAAATAGCTTGCAGTACTGCATTGATAGCAGTCTTCCAGTATTTGAGGGACTGCCACAAAGAGGAGGGGGTCCGTTTATTTTCCAAAGCACCAGAAGGCAGGACAAGAAACAATGGTTGGAAACTAACCAAGCAGAGAAGCAACCTGGAATTAAGGAGAAATTTCCTAATAGTGAGAACAGTTAATTAGTGGAACAGCTTGCCTTCAGATGTTGTGGGTGCTTCATCACTGGAGGTTTTTAAGAAGAGACTGGATAGTCACTTGTCTGGAATGGTACAAGATCTCCTGCTTGACCAGTTGGCTGGACTAGAAGACCTCCAAGGTCCCTTTCAGCTCGATTCCAATTCTAGTTTCCGATTGGTAGCAAAGCCTGCAGGTGGGTTGAGGCAGCGAAGAAGGGGATGCAGGCCCAAGTGTGTGGATGTGAGCTTATGGGTTGAAACAAGCCAGCTTGGAGTAACTTTATTTTATTTTGTGTGAATGTGAACCTTGTGGTTTGAATGGTGTGCAAATCATGGTTTGTGTCTAAATGGGTTTTTATTGGGCAATTAGGGTTACGCCAATCATGGGTTGGGTTGCGGTATGTATGTCCTGTAATCGTGTGTTGTGGTGCTGAGTTTCCGATGGTTTTATGCTTGGTCTGGTTGTGGCCTATGGGGGTCTCACCCACCGAGGCTTTCCAGATTATTTCGAAAAATGTGACTTATGACCGATTTTCACACTTAAGACCCTGGTGGCATCCCCATGGTCCTATGATCAAAATTGAGATGCTTTGACATCTGTGACTCACATTTGTGAAAAGGCCCCAGAGTCATGTGACCCCCTTTTGTGACCAAATTCACTTAACAACCGTGTTACTAATTCAACCCTAACCCAAATTTACTTAACGACCGTGTTACTAATGTAACTACGGCAGCAATTCACACTTAACAACTGCGGCAGGAAAGGTTGTAACGTGGCGCATGAATTCACTGAACAAAATGCCTCACTTAACAAGAGAAATTTTGGGCTCCCTTGTGGTCGTAGTTCGTGGACTGCCTGTACTACCTGTGGCGTTTCTAGGTTTGAAGGAATATTGATTTCATGTATGTTGAGAATAAATTTAAGAAATTGTGGGAATGGTTCAGTCACGGTCTCCTAATTGAGTTAAATGCATGGATTGAGGAAAAATGGTACCTTCTTTTTAGAATACTGTGTTTCCCCCAAAATAAGACCCTGTCTTATATATTTTTTGCCACCAAAAAAGGCACCAGGTCTTATTTTCAGGGGATGTCATCTAACTGATTAACCTTACTTGTGTGTGTCGCACACGGCCTCCTTTTTGCTGTCAAAGGCCTTTAGGAACTTCTTCTGTGGCCAGCAAGGCTTTCCTGAAGGCCTCTGCAGCCGATAACAAACCTCTGGATCGATTTTCAGGAAAGCCTTGCCAGCCTTGCCAGCTGCAGAAGAAATGAGCTGTCAAGGCAGGTGTCGGGGTGTGCGAGGCCTGGCTACACCTGTCCAAAGATAAATAGTAGGGCAGCTCCATTACTCCTATCCCCACCCTAGCTTAATTTTTACCTGTGCACTCTGGAGTGGGTAGGATCTTAATTAGGACTTATTTTGGGTGCATGTGTAAAAACCAAGCTAGGACTTACTTTCAGGGTAGGTTGTATTTTTAAGGAACCAGGTTATATTTTACTCCGACCAATATTTCTCAACCTGGTTTAGTGGTTAAAGCACCAGACTAGGAAGTGGGAAACCGTGAGGTCTCTAGGCCCGTCATAGGCACAAAAGTCAGCTGGGTGACTTTGGGGTAAGCCATTCTTTCTCTCTCTCTCTCTCTCTCTCCACTCAAAACCACCTCACAGGGTTGTTGTTGTGGAGAAAATAGGAAGAGGAAGGTGCGTTTCCTGTTTTTATAGCCTTGAGCTATTTATAAAAGTAACAAAAAGGTGGGATATGAACAAACAATAAATAGATACTCCGTGGCAGCTTGAAGATATGTGGACTTTAACTCCCAGAATTGCTCAGTCAGCTGTGCAGAACTTAAAAAAGTTCTAGATACTACCCATTCGTCAAAATTTAATCTCTCTACATCAAGGGTCTTCAAACTTGACAGCTTTAAGACTTGTGGACTTCAACTCCCAGAATTCCTCCTCTCGTCATGTTAGCCCAGAAATTCTGGGAGTTGAAGTCCACAAGTCTGAAACTTGCCAAGTTTGAAGAGCCTTGCTCTACATGTGTGCTTCTCTATGGTCGGTTGGTCTGAAACTGCAGGAGCTTCAGTGCCTCTTGGGAGTCCAACATTCTGATTTTTAGTAAAACTCAAATTGTATAAACAGTGGTGGCCCAACATTTTGGCTTATCTGGGCCTCATTGATTGAAGGGAAATTGTCTTTGTCCGCATGTAAAATATATAATATAGTTCAGTGGTCTCCAACCTTGGCAACATTAAGACTTGAGGACTTCAACTCTCAGAATTCCTCAGCCAGCTGGCTGAAGAATTCTGGGAGTTGAAGTCCACAAGCCTTAAAGTTGCCAAGGTTGGAGACCCCTGATATAGTTAATGTATCTAAATAACAAACCTACTTTATTTTTTAAATATCATTTTTATTATTTTGTCTGGATGCATTACTGGCTGTCCAGGGACTGCATATGGTCTGTGGGCTTCAGGCTGGACACACCTGGTTTAAGCTTTCAGGCAGGTATAGAGTAAGGATGGAATTTAAATTGATGATAAGCAGTAAAATGAGGTGTTTCAGCTTTGTGAATTAGACTTTGGAGTTTAGAATGCATACATTTTTTTTCCTGCAAGAGACTGATCACAAACCATTTTTAGAATCTTTCTTTCTTTCTTTCTTTCTTTCTTTCTTTCTTTCTTTCTTTCTTTCTTTCTTTCTTTCTTTCTTTCTTTCTTTCTTTCTTTCCTTCCTTCCTTCCTTCCTTCCTTCCTTCCTTCCTTCCTTCCTTCCTTCCTTCCTTCCTTCCTTTCTTTCTTTTTGCCAAAATGGCCACTTGGATCCATCTATGTTTCGTGCCAGAAGTTGACTTGATGGAATTGCTTTCTAATTCAGGTAGTTTTCAACTTACAACGGTTCATTTAGTGATTATTTGAACTTACAAATGGACTGAAAAAAGTGACTTATGACTGTTTCTCATTCTTATGACTGCTGTGGCATCCTCATGATCAAAATTTAGATGCTTGGCAACTGACTCATACTTACAATGGTTGATGTATCCTGGGATCATGTGATGGTCTGACAAGCAAAGTCAATGGGGAAGCCAGATTTGCTTAATCACCATGTTACAAACTTAACAACGGCAGTGATTCACTTAACAACTGTGGCAAGAAAGGTCATAAATGGAGGCCAAATTCATTGAACAAGTGTCTTGCTTACTAACATAAATTTCGGAGGCAATTGTGGTTGTACGTCGAGGTCTACTTGAATTATGTCTCCTTCCTTCCTTCCTTCCTTCCTTCCTTCCTTCCTTCCTTCCTTCCTTCCTTCCTTCCTTCCTTCCTTCCTTCCTTCCTTCCTTCTTTTCTCTCATTCTTTCTTTATTCTTCTCCTTCCTTTCTTCTTTTCTCTCACTCTTTCTTTATTCTTCTCCCTCCTTCCTTTCTTCCTTCCTTCCTTCTTTCTTTTCTCTCACTCTTTCTTTATTCTTCCCCTTCCTTCCTTCCTTCCTTCTTTTCTCTCACTCTTTCTTTTTTCTTCTCCTTCTGTCCTTCCTTCCTTCCTTCCTTCCTTCCTTCCTTCCTTCTTTTCTCTCATTCTTTCTTTATTCTTCTCCTTCCTTTCTTCTTTTCTCTCACTCTTTCTTTATTCTTCTCCCTCCTTCCTTTCTTCCTTCCTTCCTTCTTTCTTTTCTCTCACTCTTTCTTTATTCTTCCCCTTCCTTCCTTCCTTCCTTCCTTCCTTCCTTCCTTCCTTCCTTCCTTCCTTCTTTTCTCTCACTCTTTCTTTATTTTTCTCCTTCCTTCCTTCCTTCCTTTTCTGTCACTTTCTTTATTCTTCTCCTTCCTTCCTTCCTTCTTTTCTCTCACTCTTTCTTTTTTCTTCTCCTTCTGTCCTTCCTTCCTTCCTTCCTTCCTTCCTTCCTTCCTTCCTCCCTCCCTCCCTCCCTCCCTCCCTCCCTCCCTCCCTCCCTCCCTCCCTTCTCCTTTTCTTTCTTTTCTCTTTCTACTTAGCCTATGACACTAAATAGCTGGTTAGCTGAGGCCAGGGGTGGGCTTCAAAAATTTTAGCAAAGAGTTCTCTGCCCGGTTGCTGGGTGAGTGTGGCCATGGTGTGCGTGGTCTAGTTGGGCTACTGCATCACAGCAGGGGGGGGCGTTTTTGTTGACTCCGGAGGCTTTCCTCGAGCCTCTGGGAGGGCAAAAACAACCTCCCTGGGCTCTGGTGGCTCTCTGGAAGTGGGAAATTCCGGTCTTCCTGAATTTCCAGGAGGCCCGTTTTTCACCTCCATGCGCACCCTGCACTTACCTGCATCCAAAACGGGCCGCTTGGGGACTCCAGGGAGGGGAGGGGTGGGCGGGGCCAGCCAGGAGTGGGATTGGGGGGGGGTCTCCGAACTGTGCAGAATCTTACTTAGGGGCTCTCTCGAACCCCTGAGAACCCCCAGCATAAGCCCACCTCTGGGCCATTTGTATTAGACCAATGTCAAAAAATAAATGCATATAAATGATCAAATAAAATTTTCAATCAAAGGAGCCTGCAAAACTAGGCCTTGTGTCATTCAGAAGCAGAAACCTCAAATACAATGGAACAGTAATGAAAGAGACCAGGGAAATTGAATTGTCTCCTTCACCTGATGTTGAAACAATGTGAATGTGACTGTTGGTTGGATTCTCTGAGGAGGCCATTTTAGACCAAGAGGGGCCCAACCAATGGTCCATGGCTCGGTACTGGGCCACGACGTGCCAGAAACTGGGCCACACAAACAAGCGAAGGCCCAACTGTGGGATGCAGGCAGTACGTCAAACCACAGCCCTTCCGGTCCGTGGAAAAATCTCTCTCCAAGGAACCAATCCCTGGTGCCCAAAGGTTGTAGGGGACGCTGATTTAGACAATAGGGTGCCATCACAGAAAAAGTTTTCCTCCTTGAAGAGGGCCTCCTTTGGTGGGGGTGGGCGGGGGTGGGCTGCTACCGGCTTGCCCTGGTTCAGGCTAACCCATAGCTAGTTTTATGGCCGGTTTGGTGAACCAGCAAATCCAACGCCTTGCTGGCCCTGCCCTGCCCATCCTGCCCCACACCTCCTGGGAGTCCCCACCCATTTGGATCTCAGGTAAATGAAGGGCCCGGGCAGAGACTCAGGGAGAGTGAAAATCAGGCTTCCTGGAGGCTCTGGAAGGCTGGAAATGGGGCTGTTTCTGGCTTCCCTGGGGCCTCTGGAGCACAGGGAGGCTTTTTTCGCCTTCCTGGAGACTTGAGGAAAGCCTCCGGAGCCTGGGGAGGGCAAAAAATGGGCCTCCTGGAAGTTACAGAAGGCCAGAAATGGGCCTGTTTCTCGCCTCCTAAGGGCCTCCGGAGCCCAGGGAGGCTTTTTTTGCCTTCTTGGAGACTTGAGGAAAGCCTCCGGAGCCTGGGGAGGGCAAAAAATGGGCCTCCTGGAAGTTTCAGAAGGCTGGAAATGGGCCTGTTTCTGGCCTCCCGGGGCCTCCGGAGCACAGGGAGGCTTTTTTCACCCTCCCGGAGACTTGAGGAAAGCCTCCGGAGCCTGGGGAGGGCGAAAAATGGGCTTCCTGGAAATTTCAGAAGGCCGGAAATGGGTCTGTTTCTGGCCTTCCGGGGACCTCCGGAGCCCAGGGAGGCTTTTTTCTCCCTCCTGGAGACTTGAGGAAAGCCTCCAGAGCCTGGGGAGGGCGAAAAATGGGCCTCCTGGAAGTTTCAGAAGGCCGGAAATGGGCCTGTTTCTGGCCTCCCAAGGGCCTCCGGAGCCCAGGGAGGCTTTTTTCGCCTTCCTGGAGACTTGAAGAAAGCCTCCAGAGCCTGGGGAGGGCAAAAAATGGGTCTCCTGGAAGTTTCAGAAGGCTGGAAATGGGCCTGTTTCTGGCCTCCTGGGGGCCTCTGGAACCCAGGGAGGCCGTTTTCACCCTTTCCTCAAGCCTCCGGAGTTTGGGGAGGGTGAAAACAATCCAAGCCCCCGCATCCCCGCCGTGGTGCAGGAAGCTGACTAGGCCTCACCCACTCAGCAACCAGGTAGAGAACTGGCTGCTGAAATTTTTGAAGCCAACCCCTGGTGGTGAGATCCTGCAAGAGGACCTCATAAAATGATCTTAAAAGTTCATGCACCTGGGAGACACAATCTTCTTTCAGATAACCTGAAGTTAAAAAAAAACACAACAGCATATAAATGCAGCCTGGTATAGGTAGTAATATGTACTTATTGGTTAAGCCAAGTTATGGGCAAATTACTGTCTATGAACAGAAAGCAGCAAACCCTATATTCACAAGCTCTGATGATGTTGCCTAGTTAGGTAATCAAATGTCTGCCAAAAAATTAAAAAACAAAACAAAACCCAAGCTCAGAAAATACCAAGGATTCTGCAAGTCAACCCTGAGTTACAAATATTCTTTTCTCTTGAAATGACACTTACGCTTGGAAAATTACCTCGGAAGGCCAGCGAAGTCACATTTGACTTCAAGGGAAACTTCCTCAAAAAACAGGATTTGGTTTAAAAACAAAAAACAAACAAAAAGGAAGTCACTTACCGAAACCAGGAGAGCAAAAATTATTTTAAACCATACTAACCTTAAACTCTCCAGAAAAATATAAAAGCAGGAAGGGCACCAGAAAGTCACGTACGTGGCCAGCAAATCTGTGAAGAAAAAGCGAGCTTTTCTGCAGAGAACAAAGTACTGCAAAAAAAATATAAAATATTCTTTTTAAAACCGAAATCATTGTCTTGCTCAAAAACTGAAACGCAAAACGTCTAGCATGGTATACAAAAAAAAAAAAAAAGGAAGCTGCAAATGATATTCAAAAATATTTGAATATGCAAAAAGCACGAAATTAGCAAAGGGCTAAACTATTGGATAACTATCTGGGATAACTATCTGGGTAAACTATTTGCATTTATCCTTTTCTGCCAAAGATGGAAGAGGTGATATGTCTGCCTGGATGAATACCGTATTTCAGAAAGACAGTTTGGGGAAAAACCCCCCACAAAGGCTACATTTTTTTAATACCTTATTGGAAATTAAAGATGCAAATATTTTGTGCTGAACAATCTGTCCCATGTAAGGCACAAAGGTAACCTTGGGCAGTCACTTTTCCCCAGCCCTACGAAAGAAGCAATGTAAGCCTCATTTGCAGAAACCTTAACAAAACAGAACAGAATAACAGAGTTGGAAGGGATCTTGGAGGTCTTCTAGTCCAACCCCCTGTTCAAGCAGGAGACCCTATACCATTCCAGACAAATGACTGTCCAGTTTCTTCTTAAAAGCCTTCAGTGATGAAGCATCTATAACTTCTGAAGGCGAGCTGTTCCACTGGTTAATTGTTCTCACTGTTAGAAAATTTCTCCTTGATTCCAGGTTGTTTCTCTCCCTGATGAGTTTCCATCCATTGCTTCTTGTCCTGCCTTCTGGTGCTTTGGAGAATAGCCTGATTCTCTCTTCTCTGTGACTTCCCCTCAAATACTGGAACACTGCTATCATATTGCCCCTAATCCTTCTTTTCACTAGACTAGACAAACCCAATTCCTGAAAAAAGTCTGTAGAGATTCTCGGTCATGGTTGGACTGAAAAAGAAAAGCAAAGAAAGAAAAGAAGGAAAGGAAAAAACAAAATAAAACAAGAAAGTCCAATTGCTTCCTGAAAAAGTATCTTTGGGCCAATTCCTGCAACCGTTCTTCATATAAGTATCTATGGAGTTTCTCAATCATTCAGGTCATGGTTGTCCCAAAAGTGCCTTTTCAAGAAGCAAGTAGAATTTCTGGTTTTTCCTTGAAGATGTTTCGCTTATCATCCAAGAAGCTTCTATAGCATACGTAGGCAGCATACGTAGCTTAGACTCTTTCTTCCTCCTATTTTCCCCACAACAACCCCCTGAGGTGGATTGGGCTGAAAAAAAGAAAGAAACTGACCCAAGATCTGGCTTTTGTGCCTATGACGGGACTAGAATTCACTGTCTCCTGGTGACCGGCCCAAAGTCAGCTAGCTGGCTTTTCTGCATAAGGCGGAACTAGAACTCTCTGTCTCATGGTAATTGTTCCAGAGTCACCCAACTGGCTTTCATGTCTAAAATAGGGCTAGAACTCCCTGTCTCCTAGTGATTGTTCCAGAGTCACCCAGCTGGCGTTCATGTCTAAGATGGGACTAGAATTCCCTGTCTCCTAGTGATTGTTCCAGAGTCACCCAGCTGGTGTTCATGTCTAAGATGGGACTAGAATTCACCATCTCCTAGTGATTGGCCCAAAGTCAGCTAGCTGGCTTTCCTGCATAAGGCGGTGTTGTAACTATGTATCATTTATGTGATTGCAACTATGTATCAGTGCAACCATGTACCATCCAAGCATTGTAACGATGTATCTTTCTTGTATAAACATTAGACTCCTGTCTCTTCAGTGATCTTTGCCAGACATGCATAAGAGAAGGGGAGTTAAGCATCTGTCAATGCAGAATGATATTCTAACTGACCTGGATTGTTATAAATCACACACTTCCTGCTAACCTGGTATCTTAACTAACCTGAGCTATTATAAATCATGTGTATCCAGTTGACCTAAGCTATTATAATTCATGTATATCCTGTTTACCCTGGGCTTTGAAGTATTTCACCCCCCTGTGAAAAAGCATAATAAAAGAGTGAGTGCCGAGGCATTCGGGGCGCGCTCATCCCAAGAAACCTCATCTCGTGTCGTTTCTTCCTCCTTCGCTCCCTCTCATGAGGCGCCCATCTAATGCGGGATGGCAGATACCGCAAGGCGGAACTAGAACTCCCTGTCTCTTGGTGATTGTTCCAAAGTTACCCAGCCGTCTTTCATACCTAATGCAAGTCTAGAACTCACAGTTTCCTGGTGATTGACTCAAAGTCACCAAGCCATTTTTCATATTAAATGTGAAATACAGGTAACCTTTGACTTACAACAGTCTGTTTAGTGACTGTTCACTGAATAAAGTGACTTATGACCGTTTTTCACACAATCATGGCAGCATCCCCACTCCTATGGGAACAACATTTAGATGTTTGGCAACTGACTCATACTTATGACAGTTGCAGTATCCCGGGGGGTTATGTGATCCCCTTTTGCGACCTTCTGACGGGCAAATGGGGAAGCCAGATTCACTTAACGACTGTGTCACTAACTAAACAACCGCAGCGATTCACTTAACAGCGCTGGCAAGAAAAGGCGTGAAATAGGGCAAAACTCCCTTAACAAATGTCTCCTTGAACAACAGGCTCAATTGTGGTCGTAAGTCGAGGACTGCCTGTACTGTATGTACAGCCCCACACGCTTGCTTCTGCCTCTTGTGTGCATCTGTTCTTTTTTTTTTTCTTCTCCAAATGTTTCTATTAAGTCCCACTTCTCTTTATTCTACTGAGCCTGAAGTGCTGAATTTGGAATAAGTGACTTGGTGGTGAAAGAGAGAAGTTTCGTTGTGATCTTGTCTTCTGAAACAGGTCCTAGTTGTTTCTGATTCTTGGTAATCCACTGAAGGATTAAGATTTGATTCTCAAATGAAAACTGCCTGCTTCTCACGCTGGCAGGGAAGCGCTCCAAACGGTAGTAGCCTTTTGGGGTTTCTTATGTAAACTTTTGAGGAAATTGAAATTTTAAAAGAGAACTTCTGAGGGAGGACCAATTCACCACACTACCAGGAAACCTAGCAGTAATCCCCCAAACGGGCCCTGCCATGAATAGTTTAACCTTTAATGTTGTGTTTCTCAACCTAGAAGCTTCCAAGTAGGGGGACTCTACCACCCAAAATGCCCAGCTGGGGCTATGTGGGCTGGGAATTCTGGGAGTTGAAGTCTACATATCTGGAAAGCTGCCCAAATTAAACAAGAGTGCTTTAATCTTTGTTCCTCCCTCCTGGATCCAAAGAGAATGCATTTTGGGGGCAAAAAACATCTGGTTTCCTGAACCTCTCTTTCATGTGTGGGAAGAAAAAAATCCAGTCTGGTTCCAAGCTGGGGAAAAAATGCTGGGAAATAAAATGGAGGCTGGCCACAAGAAAAGAAGATCTCTGTTTACTTGGTTTTCCAGAAACTTCAGTTGACAACAGCTTTTCTGGGGTGGCTGACAAAATGGCTGAGTGAGTGGATGGATCTTTATAGTGTTCTGAGATGCTTCAGGGAGGTTGTGCCTTGTGTCTTTTGCTATTTCAATGGTTGGTGGGTTAATCCTATTAGGTCCTGTCCTGTCCTTAGAATTTGGGTGGGGAATGTAAATTCTTAATCCCATCAGTTCTAGCCTTTATTTATTTATTTTATTTATTTGGTTTATCAATTGCTTACAAGATAATAGGTATAAGTAAAAACATAGTTATGCATGGATACATACAAGAAAAATAAAAGAAACAATAGGACAGGGACGGTAGGCATCTTGGTGCACTTATGCACGCCCCCTACAGATCTCTTAGGAAAGGGGTGAGGTCAATAGTAGACAGTCTAAGGTTAAAGTTTTTGGGGTTTGGGGAAAAAATCAGAGAGTCAGGTAGACTATTCCAGACATTGACCATTCTGTTGCTGAAGTCGTATTTCCTGCAATCAAATTTGGTGCGATTAACCTTGAGTCTGTATCTATTGTTTGCGCTTGTATTGTTATGGTTGAAGCTGAAGTATTTATTGACAGGTAGGACATTGCAATGTATGATTTTATAGACTATACTTAGATCGGACCGAAGGCGGCGTAGTTCTAAGTTTTCTAGGTCTAGAATTTCAAGTCTGGTGGCATAAGGTATTCTGCAATGAGTAGAGGAGTGGAGAACTCTTCTTGTGAAATATTTCTGGACTTTCTCAACTGTGTTAATATCAGATACATAAAGTGGATTCCAGACTGATGAGCTGTATTTGAGTATTGGTCTAGCAAATGTTTTGTACGCTCCAGTTAGTAGTGTAATATTAGCAGAGAAAAAGCTAGGTAAGATTAGGTTAACAACTCTTAATGCCTTTTTGGCTCTGTAGTTATAGTGGGCTCTAACACTTAGATCATTTGAGATGAGTACTCCAAGGTCCTTGACAGAGTTTGGGTCATCAACAAGGTCTTGACTATTCAGCTTGTATTTAATTTTCTGATTTTTTTTGCCAATATGTAAGACAGAGCATTTGTGTGTTGAAATTTGAAGTTGCCATTTGTTTGACCATTCTGATACATAGTCAAGGTCTTTTTGAAGGGTAGCAGTATTGTCTGTGGTGTTGAATAGTTTTACATAATCAGCGAAGAGAACGCAGTTGCTCTTGATATGATCACAGAGGTCATTAGGTAGAGTATGAAGAGAGTTGGTCCTAGAACAGTGCCTTGGGGGACACCACTGTTGACAGGTACAGAATTTGACAGGACATTCCCAATTTTGACCATTTGTTGTCTGTTTGACAGGAATGCTTCTATCCAATTATGCAGTTGTCCAGAGATACCATAAGATTTTAGTTTTAGGAGTCGTTTGTCGTGTACCACTGAATCAAAGGCTTTACAGAAGTCTATGTAGATTACATCTATTGTTTTGCCCTAATTAAGTTGTGTAGTCCATATGTTTTTGCAGTTGCAGATTGCAGGATAGTTTTTTTCTGAAACCAAATTGTTTATTAGAGAGTAGGTTGTTTTTCTCTAAGTGGATGAAGGATTGGTTAATAATTGATTCCATGACTTTACAGGTGATGCAGCATAAGGAGATTGGTCTGTAATTTTCATCTAGGCTGGGGTCTCCCTTTTTGAAGATGGGGATGACCGTGGCTAGTGACCATAGGTTTGGCAAGGAGCTGGTCCTGAAAGATTTTTCAAAGGTTATGCTTAGAGGTTTCGGCTATGGCAGTGGGTAGCTTTTTTAAGAAGTAGGCCCATATTCCGTCTGGTCCAAAAGATAGAGATGGTTTTAGATTGCATCGTGCTTTTTCAACCTTGTCTTCTGTAAAATCGATATGTATTAGATCACTGTAGTTGTCTGTAGTTCGACTAGGAAATACATGATCCATTGCTGTTTACAAATACTGAGCCAAAGAATGTGTTAAAGAGGTTAGCTTTAATGGTGGGAGCTGTGGCTGAAAGCATTTTGTCTGTGAATAGATTGGCCCAGTCTTTCTGAATGGGGAAAAAAAAAACTGCATTCCTAAAGGTTAGCCTCTTCAAACTTCTTGGGTTTCCTATGGCAGGAAGAATGATTCTGCTTTCTACCTTTGTTAAGATTTTTCTCCGTTTCTCCTTTGGGGAAATATAACATTCTGCCTCTTTTAATATTCCCTAAAATATTTCATTCTCTGGGGTGGGATATGAGGGGTCCTGGCTTCCCACACATGTATAAGCGTTTCTTATTCATGACAACTTTAAGATGGCTGTATTTTATATTTTACCGACAAAGAAATAAAGGGAGAGTAGTATGAATCTTGTTCAAGCAGTTTAGCTCTCTTCAGCTAGCCATACCCTTCTGGGATTCAAACCCAGGTTACTTACATATTAGGTAACTGTATTAACCTCCAAGCCACAGACTCTCCTGGCTTTGTCAGCTATACCAGAGGAGAGGTTAAATGTTGTTGTTTTTTTAATCAGGGCAACCTGATCTACCCAAATATGGGACAAAGCATACTGCTTCCATGGCGTGTTTGGGAGATTACTGTTATAAGTTAAATCAGGAAATAAGAGTATATGTGAATAGAATGGAGAAGTAATTGATATAGCCATAGACTTTATTAACCAGTGTGAACACCGTTACAGAATCATTGTAAAAAGTGGAAATTGTTTTTTAAATGTTGCAATGGTGAATAAATACATTTATATAAAACAGAAACAAAAATAAAACTTGTGTGTACATCAAATACGACCTTGGGCTGCTTCTAAGCTACCAGCGTGGAAAATGTAATGCATGTTATTTGCCTAACAAAGTTTTAAATGTTCTTTTTTTCAGACAACAGACTTGATCAGCACAGCCGGATATGACAACATTGTCCAACACTTGAACGATGGCAGGAAGAACTGCAAAGAATTTGAAGACTTTTTGCGAGAAAGGTACGTATGACCGCTTTTCTGGAATGGTGAAAGGTTCCTGAATGTTCTCCTGGACTTTCTAGCCCCAATACAGGTAGTTCTTGACTTATGAACACTCACTTAGTGAACATTTGAAGTTACAATGGACTTACACAGAGCTGCTTATGATCTGGTTTTTAACTTCTCATGGCTGGCTTCCCACATCCCTGCTCCAGCGGTCACACATCAATCACAAAGTAAAGTCTTACACTTCGGCAGAAAAGCCAAAAGGACACATATAGAGCTGGTGAAACCAGGCTCAACAGCAGTAACTGTGAGCATCTTGGAGTCTTAATGGACAACCAGATAAATAGGAGCCAGCCGTGTACGGCAGCAGCCAAACAAGCCAATGCAATCCTAAGTTGCATTAACAGAGGGATACAGTCAACATCAAGTGAGCTACTAATACCACTCTATAAAGCCTTAATAAGACCACACCTAGAGTACTGCATCCAGTTTTGGTCACCACATTATAAAAAAGATGTTGAGACTCTAGAAAAAGTACAGAGAAGAGCAACCAGGATGATTAGGGGACTGGAGGCTAAAACATATGAAGAACAGTTGCAGGAACTGGGCCTGGCTAGTCTGGTGGAGAGAAGGACCAGGGGAGACAGGATAGCAGTCTTCCAATATTTGAGGGGCTGCCACAGAGAGGAAGGCATCAACCTATTTTCTAAAGTGCCTGTAGGCCAGACAAGGAATAATGGATGGAAACTGAACAAGGAGAGATTCAACCTGGAAATAAGGAGAAACTTTCTGACAGAACAATCAACTAATGGAACAGAAGTTGCCTTCAGAAGTTGTGGGAGTTATATCCCTGGAAACTTTCAAGAAGAGATTGGACTGCCATCTGTCAGAAATGGTGGAGGGTCTCTTGCTTGGGCAGGGGGCGGGGGGTTTGGACGAGATGACCTACAAGGTCCCTTCCAACTCTGTTAATCTGTACCTATCTGTACAATGAAAGCATTGTGGGTCCTTAACTACCAGTTGCATTTTAGGGCCATTTGCCATGTCGCACAGTTATCGGCCAGCAATTTCTAGTTTCCTGCAAAAAAGCATCCTTTGGGGTAGAATGGGTTTGCTTAATGACTGTGGCTTTTCACCGCAAAATAGGTCGTAAAACTGAGTGCAGTCACGTGGCACTAAAAAGGTTAGCCATCGCTGACCTATGGCTTTGTCAGTAACAACCAACATGCCGAATTCCACCGAAACGCAACCTATAGGAATCTAACTCAAAAGGCAGCAATTTTCTTTTCTTTTTTAAAAATAAATTTTATTAAAGTTGTACAGTTTTAAATCAAATCATATTTACAATTTCTGCAGTATGTTGTGGCATCAGCTTCTCCATATTCATTCACCATATTCATATATATATATATATATATATATATATATATATATACACATATGTACATCAATTACATTTACATTTAGCATTATTTTTTTATTCCTGTTATCTAAATCAAACATACCACTTCTCCCAGACCGCATAGTATTCTTTTTCTTCCTTCTCCTGCAATTCCATTGTAAGTTTATTCGTTTCTGCACAATCCATCATTTTTTTTTAAATTCACACATTATCTGTGGGACTATTCTCTGATTTCCAGTTTTTTTTTTTCTCCTTATTCCCATAACAAACTTGGCCTTGTTCATCTATTAACTTCAATATTTTTCTTGATTCCTTCTCTTTTCTCAATTTATAAGCTAGCCATCTACCTGGTTTATTTGCATCTTCAAAATAATTCTGTTTAGAGTTTCTAATTTTCTGTGCCAGTTCTTCTTTCTCTATTAATTCCATTTTATGTTTGATTACATCCAGCTTTAATTTAATATCCTTTTTCTGTGGCATTTTCTGTAATTCTTTTTCAAGAATTTTATACTCATCTTCCAAGGCCTTAGAAGCTTGCCTTTTCCTAATATTCTTTTTTCTTGTATAATCTATTATCAAACCTCTAGCATATGCCTTCATTGTGTCCCACACATTTTGCGTTGAAGTATCTTCTTTTTTATTTTCTCTGAAGAAAAAAGCCAATTCCTTCTCCATCCATTGTGTAAAGTCTTTCTCCTTTAAAATAGTATTATTTAATGTCCATCTCGATCTTTTTTTTTGTCCCTTCCATTTAATTGTCATTGGGCTATGATCTGCCCAGGTACTTGTTTCAATATTTGTTTCTTTAATATTAGATATTAGTTCTGTTGAGATCCAAATCATATCTAATCTGGACCATGATAAATGTCTATTTAAATAAAAAGTATATTGTTTAGCTTTAACATTTCTTTCTCTCCAAATATCTTTTAAAGTTAATTCATCTGTCATTTTAAAAAAGGACCTTGGGAGAGCCTTTCTATTTTGCTTTGTTGTTGTTGCTATATAGTCCAGTTTATTGTCCACAATTCCATTAAAATCTCCCATCATAATTATATTAACATAGTCCAGTCCAATTATTTTCATGTGTAGCTTTTTATAAAACTCTTCTTGTTTATCATTCGGAGCATAAATTGCAATCAAGAGTATTTTTATATTATTGTCCATTATTTCTACCATTAATACTCTTCCATCTTCATCCGTGTAAATCAATTTTGCTGGAATAGCCTCTTTAATGTATAAAACCACACCTCTTTTCTTACATTGAGTCAAAGAGGTAAATATTTTCCCTAATTTTGGCTGTAATAACAATTGTTCATGTTGTTTTTTAATGTGAACTTCTTGTAAACAAATTATATCAAATTTTAATTTCTCTAATTTATGAAAAGTTTTCCTTCTTTTAACAGCTGAATTAAGTCCATTTATATTCATTGTAATCAGTTTTTTTTCCTCCATGATTATGCTTTATATTTAGGTCTAACAGCTGTCGTGGATCTCACTTCACGCTGTTCTTTATTATCCATCTGTCCCCCTGCTGCTCCTTTCTCTTTTTCAGTCTCCAGTTGTTCATCTTGAAACTCAATTGATAAAGCCTCTTTCTCTGCTTCCTCTCTTCTTCCTCCAAAGAATTCTGCATGAAAAAGTTCTGCTTTCTCAATTGAATCAATTCTATATCTCTGCTCTTGCCACCCAAACACTAGTCCTTCTGGAATCAGCCATCTATAATTCACTTCATTTTCCAATAGTATTTTGGTCAGAAATCGATATTCTCTTCTCATCTCTCTCACTCTTCTGGGTATTTGTTTTAAAACCACAACCTCTTTACCCTTGTATTTCAGTGTTTTCTCTCTTACTACTTGTAATATTTGCGTTTTAATGGATTTTTTGGTAAATCTAATATGGACTTCCTTGGGTAATTTATTTCTCATCGCATATCTTGTATAGACTCGATATATCTCATCTATTCCATCCATCATTTTTTCCTCTGTAATTTCCAAAGCATCTGCCAAAATTTCTATCATTACCGCTGCCAAATTTTCTCCTTTTTCCTCTTCTATATTTTGAAATCTGAGGTAAAATTCTGACCTTTCCATCTCCCACCTCAACATCCCACCTTTTTCTTGTTCAACCGCTGTTAGTCTGCTGTCAATATTTCCAATCTTCTTCTCTCTTTGTTTTCCTTCTTCCTCAATTTTTTGGAATCTCTCCTCATACTTAACCATCATTTGTTTAATATTTTCCACTTTTTCATCAGTCTTCTCTATTCTTTGTTCAATATTTTCTGCTCTTTGTTCAATATTTTCTGCTCTTTGTTCAATATTTTCTATTCTTTGTTCAATATTTTCTGTTCTTTGTTCAATATTTCCTGTTCTTTGTTCAATGATATCTGATTTTGTCTTGAGATCTTGGATTCCTTGCATAATCATCTGTAAAGTTACTTTTTCTTGTTCCTTATCTTGCTTCAACGTTGTCTGAATTAAACGTTGTCCTCCAGCTGGTGGGGAAGCAGAGGTAGAAGCAGAAATGCCAGATGGTATTGGTTTCCTGCTCATTTCAATGTTTCCAAAACTTCAAATTCTTCTTGACTTTTAATCCAACTGGTAGAGCAGCCAATTATAATCCAAAATGGAAAACTCCAATAGTAAAAAACACGAAACCAAAAAAGAAACAGGAAAAAAGGAAGAAGAAAGATCTTCAGGTTCTTCTAGACCCTAATCCAATTACGAGATAGTCCACCATAAAAAAGGAAAAAATAGAAAGGAAAAAACAAACAAATCCAAAAAAAATAATATTGATTAAGAGCAAAAGAAAAAGGAAAAAAGAAAAAGCAAAAAGAGAAAAAACAAAACAAAACAAAAAGTTCCTTCAGATTCTTCATACCTTAATCCAATTAAAAAGTCTCAATAATCCAAAAAAAAGAAAAAAAAAACAACCTCAACAACAAAGTAGTCCAAAAACATAAATATGAAAAGCAAAAAAGTCCCAATAAAAAAGAAAAGAAAAATAAAGAAGAAAAAAGAGAAAAAAAAACAACTGAGGCTTTCCCTTTAAAATAAAAGACAAAAATAAAAATATTACTAAAAATTAAAATTTAGAAAAAGGCTAGCGAATGGGGTATATATAAGAAAACACACTGCACTTTGTTATTTATCCAAGGCTCTTGTTATGACTCTCTTCTCCAGCAGCTTCAAAGCCAAACCTCAAGTGTTGTTGATAACAGTCCAGGAAAGCACCTGCAATAATATTTTGCTGTGCTCTCCCTCTATCTTATCACGTTAAAAAGTCCTTGAGATGAGGTCTTTTTGCAATTCTCTCCAATTCACATAAAGATACTTTCAAGCCTCTAGTTGGCAGTGTTACAAAGTTTCTTAATGCTCTTTCTCCCCGCCCGCCAGAAAAAAGGAATAATATATACAGAAAAAAAAGAAAAAATAGCCAAAGGGAGCCTCTATCCTAAAGAAAGTTAAAAAATCAAAAGGAGCATAAAATCAAAGGGAGCATAAAAATATATATAAGAGAAAATTCAATCCGGTTACCTACAAAGTCACAGTAAAATCTTTCCCAAAAAGTATAAAGAAAAGAAAAAAAACAATAACCAAGCCTCAATTTGACATCACTTTAAAAAACGCTGCTCAAAACAATTTCAGTCAAAAAAAAAACTCACAGCTTTCTTCTTTATATCGGATGAACTTTCCAACCTTAGCGAATTTACAGCACAAAAGAGTTTTTCTCACCCAGCCGACACACTTCACTCCAATCACTTTCTTTCCGGAGCTGTCCCGACTTCAGCAGCTATGGAGGCTGCCTCTCCGCCGCCAGCAAAAGGGCTTCTTCCGGATCAAACCAGAGATTTTGCGATATCTCTGGGATCCTGGAACAATGCCCTTCACGATCACCGTCTCTACGGGACGGTTTAGGTCCGTTAGGACCGACCAGGGGCGAAAATATCGGCTACGATCTCAGAGCCCCGAGATCGCAGCTGTATCGCCGGAACGAAGCTCCGCCTTCTCCCCTCTGATTTCCAGTTTTGAGCATATGTTATTCTAGCTGCTGTCAACATGTGTATTATTATATATTCAATTTCTTTCTTGTAATCACCTCTAATTATCTCTAATAGGAACATTTCTATTCCCTCCCCCCCGCCCAGTTATTTCTTGCAGCCAAATCCTTATTTTGTTCCAAAATTTCTTTGCTTTAGAGCACAACCACCATGTATGAAAGAAGGTGCCTGGTGTCTTTTTTACATTTCCAACATATTGGGTTCAGATTTTGGGGCAGATTTTGGCCAATTTCGCTGGTGCTAGATGCCAACGATAGAACATTTTGTAGAGATTTTCTTTGTACATGGCTGTACAAGGCAGCAATTTTCACATGGACACAATCTTGGCATGCCCAGTGTGCAGTCCCATCCTGGGTCAGATATGGTTTTTTTCAAACGCAATCCCATGTAGAGCACAAATTTCACTCTCTTTAAGGACCACATTTCGGGATTTGAAAGGTTAAAAACAGGAACTGTTGGTTTCGCAGAGGGGTTTCTGCTAACCTTAATATATATACATACATACATACATACATATATATGTGGATCTTTGGTTATTTGGGTTTTCTTCTCATTCACTCTGAGAAGCACAGAGCTGAAGACACAAGCCTGAAGATGATGAATGAGACTTCATCGAAACATTGCCTAGATACTTCCAATCTTACGCGGGAGAAAACCCGAATAACCAAATACATACATACATACATACATACATACATATATGTTTTCTATACAGAAGCCTGATGATGGCAGATGAGATTCTGCCGAAACGTTGCTACAATTTTAAAAGCACAACTACTATGACGTGGGAAAATACCCGAACAAAACTGAATGTATGTATATATATGTGTGTGTGTGTGTGTGTGTGTGTGTGTGTGAAGTTTTCATGGGTACTTACATGGATGGTATTCAGCTTTGTTCGGGTATTTTCCCACGTCAATATAGTTGTGCTTTTAAAGTTGTAGCAACGTTTCGGCAGAATCTCATCTGCCATCATACATGTCTTGGAAGATTGTCTATTTTTGAGTTGAATTTCAGTAGCAGGATAAAACCACGGGTCAGAGGTCTTCACTTGGCTGAACCCTGAATTTTACTCCAATCTTTGTCTGTTTCAGGGCTTCTGTAGAAGAGAGATATGGGAAGGATCTGATCAACCTGTCACGGAAGAAACCCTGTGGGCAGACAGAGCTAAAGTAAGCCATCCACTTGTTGGAGATGAAAAGAAGGGTTTGGAGAAATCTCTTAGCCATCATTCTTGGTCAAATACTAGAGTCACCTAGATTTCAGCTTGGCAATTTATCCCTAGTTTAAAAATAGTCTGGATGAACATCTGAAAAGGGGAAGGAAAAATCCTACCTGACCCCCTTGTTTTGACAGTTTATTTATTTAATTTAACAATGACTCCCATGCCAATGGTTGCATCCATGCAGGAATGAATTCATACTGCCTGAAGTCCCCTGCTGAGCAATTGCAGTTACTTTGCCATTTGTTCAGATTGGTCCTATCTATGTGCGAGAGAGTCCTCCCAAGGGTTGAAAATCAGCTCCCAATTTGGTAGGAAAATGCAGTCACAGGAAGAGAGTTTGCCTTTGGCTAACGGTTCCCATCCATGACCACTTAGGGAGACAGATGACTTGCTACAGAAGTGGGAGAAAGGACCATCCCTTCTTGGTGGACTCTCTCTCTGCCACTGTCCAGGACATCTGACTTAACACGTGTCATTCCCTGGGATTTTTTTAACCATGACTTTGTCTAGGTCTATATGTTATCTCTGTCTCTATCTCTATCTCTATCTCTATCTCTATCTCTATCTCTATCTCTATCTCTATCTCTATCTCTATCTCTATCTCTATCTCTATCTCTAATCTATATCTATATCTAATCTATATTTATATCTAATCTATATTTATGTCTAATCTATATTTATATCTAATCTATATCTATCTATATCTTATACTACATCTATATATCTAATATCTATTATATACCTATATATCTACTGTTTCCTCGAAAATACAACCTACCCTGAAAGTAAGCCCTAGCTTGATTTTTTACATGTGTGCCCAAAAATAATCTAATCTGTATCTAATTTGTCTCTATATTATATTTCTATATCTACTGGTATATCTCTATCTCTAATTTCTGTCTAAATTATATCTCTTTCTCTTTCTCTTTCTCTTTCTCTTTCTCTTTCTCTTTCTCTTTCTCTTTCTCAATCTCTAACTAATTCTAACGCTAACTCTATCTCTATGGCTTGCCTTTATATGTATAAATAATTCAAGGCAGCAAAAATAACTAATTCTTCTTCCTCCTATTTTCCTCACAACAACAATTCTGTGAGGTGGGTTGGGCTGAGAGAGGGGGACTGACCCAAAGTCATCCAGTCAGTCTTCATGCCTAAGGCAGGACTAGAACTCACAGTCTCCTAGTGATTGGCTCAAAGTCACCCAGCTGGATTTCTTGCCTAAGGCAGGATTAGAACTCACCATCACTGTTATCAGGTTTCTAGCCCAATACCTTAGTCACTAGGCCAAACTGGTTTGATCTCAAAGCAGTCAGGACATACCATGGTGAACCTGTGAAGGGCAGCCATTTGGATTTTCCGTTGTCTTAAGCAGCAACTTGTTCCTCCTTTCATCCTTCAAACGCAGACAGGGATCCCACATTTGTTTTACAAGCTATTTGCATAAAATTAGAATGTGTTTTGCCTCTTCATGGTTTAGCCTTAGCGGATTGGGGGAACCCAACGAAGAAGGCATGCAACTGATCTGCCATGGGTTAGTGTACATTGTACGAACTTGACCTGGGGCAAAAGGTACACAAGGTTTTTGTTCTTCTCACTGCCTGAATTAAACGTGTCTTCTGGATTTTGCATTTTGAGTGTCCTTTGAATGATTGAGAAACGTTGACTGGGCCACCTAGGGAAATCACTAGCAAACAAGGAAAGAGAAGTTCAGAAATTTATCTGACTGTAGAGCTATGTTTTGAGTTTCACAACTTGCCTAATTGGACTAATTTCTGAAAACCCGCAGCAAAGTCTTGGAGTTTTTTTTTTTTGTGTGTGTGTGTGTTTTATGGTGACATCAAAACAATTTCATGATTGCTCAACTTCATTGTCTGTTTTCCTTTCATTTTAGCACCCTCAGAAGAGCACTGGAGGTTTTCAAGCAACGTAAGGGTTACAAAAGTTGAACTTTGTTTGTGGGGAAATAAATCAGCTTTTTCTGTGGATTTTCCCTGTGCATTAAGCTACACATTCCATAATACCCAGATAAGGTGGTCACCGTACATTCTGGTGGAGGATAAAACCAGTTGAGGTCCTGTATGGTAGAGAGGGCAGATCAATGTGGAGAAAGCTAAGCTAGATAAACCAAAGAATCGACACTGTCCAGTGGTGGGATTCAATTTTTTTTTACTACCTATTCTGTGGGCGTGGCTTGGTAGGCAGGCAAGGGAAGGATACTGCAAAATCCCCATTCCCTCCCCGCTCCTTGGGGAAGGATACTACAAAATCCCCATTCCCTCCCCACCCCACTAACCTGCTTTCCAGTTCCGTTCTCCTGTCCAGGGCAACCAAAGGAGACCCAGCCAATCAGCTGGGACTCAGGAGGCAGAGAAGAGATGGGGGCGGGGCCAGTGGGATTTGCTGGTTCTACTCAAGATTTCCGCTACCGGTTCTCCAGAACTGGTCAGAACCTGCTGAATCCCACCTTTGACATGGTCTCTCTATTCAGATGACCAAGGCTTAATGCTTGTCTAAGAAATGCACCCAAGCTGATCCAACAAACCATGCTTGACCATGGTCTGTCAAAGATGCTCATGTTTGATCTGTCTCTTACCTAGTTTTACAATGGCTGTGCCAAGGACAAAGAATAAATCAGATTTCATTTCTATGTTTTTATTTCATCTTAGTCACATTTTAGACTAATAGAAAATTACAAAGATTATTACAAAGTGAAGATTACAATTGTGGAGCCCTTGGTGCTGAACTCGGCCTTTCTGGTTGTTTTTTTCTTTGAAAATGTTTCGATTCTCATCAAGAAGCTTCTTCAGTTCTTGCTGGTTGTAAAGGCCCAGTTGCTTTGCTCTGGGCTTGCTTAGTTCTTACATCAAAGCCATCAACCCAACAAGGGTTTGCTCCTCAGCCAGGTGGAAGCTCCACCCATTCATACTGAGGTTGCATGCAAATGTGTGAAGGGTGGAGCTTGTTCCATAACACCATCTTCATCATTAGCTTCCTCCATGGATGCCTGTGCCAGAAAACTCTACGGCGGGTGGTGGTGGTGGTGGTGTCCCCTTTAAGCCCTGTGAACTTCAACTCCCAGAATTCTGCAGTCAACATGGCAGCAAATATACCCAATACGCCTTCCTCCTCCTATTTTCCCCAGAACGACAACTCCTTGAGGAGGGTTGGACTTAGAGAAAATGACTGGCCTAAAGTCACCTTCATGCCTAAGGCAGGATTAGAATTCATAGTCTCCTAGCGATTGGCCCAAAGTCACCCAGGATTACAGATTAACAGGGTTGGAAGGGATCTTGTAGATCATCTACTCCAACCCTCCACCCAAGCAAGAGACCCTCCACCATTAGTAACAGATAGCAGGCCAGTCTCTTCTTGAAAGCTTCCTGTGATGAAGCTCCCACAACTTCCGAGGGCAACTTCTGTTCCATGGGTTGATTGTTCTCACTGTCATAAAGTGTCTCCTTGTTCAGTTTCCATCCATTATTCCTTGTTTGGCCTTCAGGTGCTTTTGGAAAAAAGGTCTTCTCCCCCTCAAATATTGGAAGACTGCTATCATGTCTCCCCTGGTCCTTCTCTTCACTAGTTGGCTTTCATGCCAAAGGCAGGGCTAGAACTCCTGGTAATTGGCACAAAGTTACTCAGTTGGCTTTCATGCTAAGGCAGGGGTCTACAAACTCGACAGCTTTAAGACTTGTGGACTTCAACTCCCAGAATTCCTCCTCCAGTCATGTTAGCTCAGGAATTCTGGGAGTTGAAGTCCACAATTCTTAAACTTGCCAAGTTTGAAGAGCCTTGTGCTAAGGCGAGTCTGAAACTCACCATCTCCTGATGATTGGCCCAAAATCATCCAGCTGGCTTTCATGCTTAAGGCAAGACTAGAACTCTCAGTCTCTTGGTGATGGCTGGCTGAGGAATTCTGGGAGTTGAAGTCTACAAGGCTTAAAGTTGTCAGGCCTGGATATTCCTGCTGTAGAGTTTGAGGAACCTTTGTTCTCAGTCTGAGTCATTGGAAAGAAGCCAACATTTCAGGCTATGTTAAGACATGGGGCCTGAGAGTTTCCCACATTGCTAGATTATAATATAGTGTCTGTCAGTAGCCATGAACTTTTGAGATAAGTCTTACTCATCTTCAGATAGAGTTAGTCATTAGGATCATGCCCAGGGTGGGAAGCTGGAAGAATTTTCTTGACCTCAGAATGGGGAGCAGTCCATCTATATCTTAGAGGTCATCGGAAGAGTCATCATTTTCCTAGTATTTAATACCTGTAGAAGTTCTGGTAGTCCAAGACGGTATGTTGCAAAAAGCACAGCTCTGCTAAAACTAACTTAGAATAGAATAGAACCGTGATGGCGAACCTATGGCATGTGTGTCGCAGGTGGCACACATAGCCATTTGTGCGGGCATGCGAGCCTCAGCCAAATTTACCTGCACTGCACATGTGCGTGCCTCCCAGTGGATTTTCAGCCTGTTTGAGGCCTTTTTCGGCCTGTGATGAAACGGGCCTGTTTTTCGGCCTCCAAAGGCTCCAGAGGCTTCCCTTGAGCCCCCGGGAAGATGAGTTTGACTTTGATTTAAAAGGTGTGAATCCAGCCATTGTGGTTTGTAGGACAGATTTATGCTCGAGTGTGAAATGTGAAGTTCGGTCATTGTAGCATAAGGAATGCACCATCCTTAACTGAGCAAATTATGGCTTTGCACAAGGCACAAGTCCAGTTGTAAAGTTTCTGCAACTGGTTTCTTATCTGTGAAATGATGAGAAAAGTGGATTTCCTACCTGAGTTGATGTTCTTGCTCCTAGGAGTGGAGACTGTTGGCCAAGTCCATATGCAGCTAGCCCAGAATCTCAGGGAAGAAGCGAAGAAAATGGAGGATTTCAGAGAAAAGCAAAAACTCCATCGTAAAAAGGTGAGGAATTGGGGAGAGGGAGGTATTGTTGGAAGAAAAATCCAGGTTCAGTTCCAAGTTGGGAATAAAATGGAAGGTGCTTAAGAAAGAAGGTTTATTGATGAGAGAACTAATCACAGCATGCAGTTCTGGGACAGCTGACAAAATGGCTGAATGCATAGGATCTTTATAGGTTTCTGGTGTTTTGGGTTTGAGATGCTCCAGGGGGTTGTACAATGTAGTGAGCCTTGTGTCTTTTGCTATTCTAAAGGTGATGGGTAAATCCTATCTATCTATATAAAAGTGAACTACCAGTCACGCATCATCACAAAATCTCCTGAACCGTAAAGCCTACAAACTTGAAATTTGACACATATGTGTCTCTTGGCTTCTTGGTGTTCACTAAGAAAGGATTTTTTGAAATGACCATCAGAGCATTAGTATTTCATATTTTTTTAAAAAAAATTATTTGGGTTTTCACAAGTATTTTGTGTATTATTATTAACATGCTCTCATGCTAAGGAGTTCTACTTATCCTCCCCGCTTGAAAATAAATCTGTTCCAATTGTAAAACACAAGCAGAGGAGAGGAGTTTCAGTTTTAATTTCACAGCACCAAGCACTTTAGTACAGAACAGTTGAGCTAAGCCACACCCAGGCTCCTTGCTGTCTCCTTCTTGCTCAATCCTGTTTCAGTTTCCAAACAGCCCTCAACTCTCTCACACACTGACAGGACGCTAGCTAGATGAATACTGATGGACGCTGGTAGGCAGAGGCACAATTTTTTCCCCTTATTTTCCTCCCGAAAAACTAAGCCCGATGACATAGTTTGGTAGCGAAGCACAGGTATAGAGCTAGTTATGTCCAAAAAGTCATGTCCTGTCCTTCGAATTTGGGTGGGGCATGTAAATTCTTAATCCCATCACGTGGAGCTGTAGGTGTCCTGTTTATGAATAGATTGGTCCAGTCTTTTTTAATAGGTACAAAATATCCATCAGGCATCTGCTGGAGGCTGTTTTACTATGCAGGAAGACGGGAGCTGCTTTCTGCCTTTAAGAACATGTTTCTTCATTTCTCCTTTGCATAAATATTCTATCCTGCCTTTCTTAATATTAAGAATGAGGAGTATTTAATTTGGGGAAGGGGGGGGGTTCTTACAGTATATTTCAGAATATCACCAATAAATCTGAATTGAAATCGTAGATAAGGTTGACAAGGCCTCCTTGGTTGAATGTGGTGGATGACGACCAAAGGTGCTAGACAACTTCCCAGCCCTACCAGGGATTCATTCTATAGTATGGATCTCCAACCTTGGTAACTTTACGACTTGTGGACTTCAGCTCCCAGAATTCCTCAGCCAGGCCATGCTCTGAATAGTTCATCTATTCCAAGGGTCATCAACCTGGGTAACTTTATGCCTTATGGACATGCTGGCTGAGGAATTCTGGGAGTTGAACTCCACAAGTCGTAAAGTTGGGAGGCCCCTTAAGACCAAGCTAAGATGACTACCTTATCAACGGACCAGTTTTCCAAATCTGATGTTCTCCTGAAATATTGGGAGTGCAAGACCAGAATTCCCAGCCAACAGTTCCCAATCCAATATGTTCTGATCTAGGCTTCCTTAGAAAGCATAAGACACAATCTCAGTCCCAGCAGAGTCCTCTCTTATTTCCATGGCTGTGAATTACGTTCATTCACAAGGCTTCCCATACAGTCTTTCAGGGGAATGTTTATAAACACCCACCCTTATCACACTTAGAAGGCTGCCAGAGAACTAATTGCCAAACACAGGGCAAGGCCAAACTTGACACAGAATCAAATAGAACTTTTCTGAGCTTGAAACGACCAGACGAACTTCCTGCAAAAAAGCTCACGTCCTGTTCACTCCTCTTTTATGCCCTATGGGAGGGACCAATCATCTCTTGCATGTGGCCTTATTCCCACATCAGCCCTGAGTTCTTAATTGTGCCGGGTTTTTTTGGCAGTTCTGCAAATGTGCAGGCTGGGAACCGGTTCTAGAAGCTCCCCTGCCTCTCTGCTGTCTGACTGTAAAGGCAGCTGCTGACTGCCAGCCTGCCCTGGCCCCATCTCTGCCTCTGATGCAGAGCCCTTGTCCGAGCCTTCCTCAGCCTCCAAGACTGAATAGAATAAAATAGAATAGCGCTTTTTACAATTTTGTAAACAACAAACTAAAAGACTCAAGGTCCATCCCATCCCTGATGGGACCTAATGGTAAAGACTGCAATGACAACACCATTAAAGCCAACCTCTTTAACACATTCCTTGGCTCAGTATTTGTAAACAGCAATGGATCAAGCCCAGTACTTCCTAGTCGAACCACAGACAACTACAATGATTATATACAAAGATATACAAAGTCGAAGACTGCCTGTAGTAGATGACAGGAACTGGATATTTTTGACTATCCAATCTCTGTTCATCTGTCTGTCTTCAGAGGATAAGAAAACTGAACAGCTCGAATGGAAGCCAAACTTTAAAATACATTGGAGGCAATATTTATTTTGTAGGGTCATGTTACCCCAAGGATGCTGCACTTGTCGTAAGTGTGAAAAATGGTCATAAGTCACTTTTTTCAGCGCCACTGTAACTTTGAATGGCCACTAAGCAAACTGTGAGAGGGATCTTGGAGTCTTAGTGGACAACCAGTTCAATATGAGCCAACAGTGTGTGATGGAAGCCAAAAAAGCCAATGCAGTCCTAAATTGCATTAACAGAGGGATACAATCGAGATCAAATGAGGTACTGATACTACTCTATAAAGCCTTAGTAAGGCCACACCTAGAGTACTGCATCCAGTTTTGGTCACCACAATGTAAAAAAAGATGTTGAGACTCTAGAAAAAGTGCAGAGAAGAGCAACCAGGATGATTAGGGGACTGGAGGCTAAAACATACGAAGAACCGTTGCAGGAACTGGGCCTGGCTAGTCTAGGGAAGAGAAGGACCAGGGGAGACAGGATAGCAGTCTTCTAATATTTGAGAAGCTGCCACAGAGACAAAGGGGTCAAACTATTCTCTCTCCAAAGCACCTGAAGGCCAGACAAGGAATAATGAATGGAAACTGAATAAGGAAAGAGATTCAATCTGGAAATAAGGAGAAATTTTCTGAGAGGGAGAGCAATCAAATCCATGGAACAGAAGTTGTTGTCAGAAGTTGTGGGAGCTTCATCCCTAGAAGTTTTCAAGAAGAGACTGGACTGACATCTGTCAGGAATGGCGTAGGGCAGGGGTCTCCAACCTTGGCCCCTGGAAGCCTGGCGGACTTCAACTCCCAGAATTCCACAGCCAGCTGGCTGTGGAACTCTGGGAGTTGAAGTCCGCCAGGCTTCCAGGAGCCAAGGTTGGAGACCCCTGGCGTAGGGTCTCCTGCTTGGACAGGGGGTTGGACTAGATGACCTACAAGGTCCCTTCCAAATCTGTTAATCTGTTCTGTTTACCTCTTACGGTGATTGCTTATGTTATATTTCAAAGTTCAGAATGGAAAGCTACCAAGTTTTAGTTTTTACTGTCGGAGGATGTCCCAATAACTATTTCCCCCACCTCCTCCACCAGACAAAAGTTGAGTTTCCACATAGCACAGAGTAACCAAATGTCTAAGCGAACTTACAAAGAAGAAACAGGACTATTACAGAAAATGTTCTGTAGTGTATGGTGCTCTTTCTCAACCTTGATAGTTTTAAGAGGTGTGGAAGCTTCAGACTTCCTTAGCAAACATGGGCAGCTTGCCACGGGTGAATTCCCATGACTGGGGAATTCTTGAAGTCAGCAGATCTTCAAGATGCCAACCAAGGTTAAGAAACACCGCTTTATGGGAAGGAAACGAAAAAGAAACTCAGTGTAACTCAACAGATAGAACATAGTACCATAGGGCTGAAAGGGACCTCTGAGGTCTTCTAGACCAACTCCCTCCTCACGGCAAGAGACCTTATAGGCTAAAACCTATGAAGAAGGGTTGAAGGGTAGTCTAGTGAAGAGAAGAACTGGGCCTGGCTAGTCTAGTGAAGAGAAGGACCAGGGGAGACATGACAGGAGTCTTCCAATATTTGAGGGGCTGCCACAAAGAAGAGGAAGGGGGTCAAGCTATTTTCTAAGGCACCCGAAGGCCAGACAAGAAATAATGGATGGAAACTGAATAAGGAAAAAGATTCAATCTGGAAATAAGGAGAAACTTTCTGACAGTAAGAGCAATCAACCCATGGAACAGAAGTTGCCTTCAGAAGTTGTGGGAGTTATATCCCTGGAAACACTGTCCAACTATTTACAAAGTCTGCGCTACTATCACTGTTAATCTTCTCATCTCTCCTTATCACCCATCCCCTCCCAGTTGTGACTGTAGGACTGTCACTTTGTCGCTTGTATCCTTACAATTTATATTGACTGTTTCCTAGTACGATTTGATTGCTTATTGTACCCTATGACTGTCATTAAGTGTTGTACCTTGTGATTCTTGATGAATGTATCTTTTCACGTATACTGAGAGTATTTGCACCAAGACAAATTCCTTGTGTGTCCAATCACACTTGGCCAATAAAAGAATTCTATTCTATTCCCTTAACAACCGTGGGAAAAAAAGCATTGGAAAATGGGGCAAAAGTCACTGAGTTGCCTCAGCAATAGAAATTTTGCGCTCCGTTGCAGTCTTAAAGTCAAGGATTCCTTTGGAAGTTGGACATCTCTAGGGTTAACAGAGAATTGTGCTTTGCAAGGTTAAAAATAAAAGAGTGGCTTTTCCCCCGCCCCTCCATTCATGTGCGGTCTTCTATTTTTAGAAGGGGGAAATGTTTTGCCTGGAAACAAAGTGTTGTTCTTGTATTTTTATTTATTTTTTCTTCTTCTTCACAGGTTGAACTAATAATGGACTCCATTCACAAAACCCGGAATCTGCAATACAAGAAGACCATAGAAGTGAGTGGTTCCTCCCTTCTGTTTATTAATAGACGGGGTCATCGCCTGTCCTGCTCAGCTTGCTCTGTCTCTGCCATTTCCCAGGCCAAGAGGCTCTATGAACAGCGATGCAGGGACAAAGACGAAGCAGAACAAGCCGTTCATCGGAGCAGCAACCTGGTCACACCGAAGCAGCAGGAGAAGGTAGAGGTGGGGATCCACGCAGGCCAGGCAGAACATCTGAACAGCGTCCAATAGGGCGTTGGGCTTCAATTCAAGGACCGTTTCGCCCCCCAAAATGTCCTGACTCAGCTCCCCGAACACGACAAACCCTTGGTCAACTCGTGAAGCATTCCTATGCCTGTTTCCGAGTTGCCACAAGAAGGAGGGGAGGATGGGGAAGGGCTGAGGGAGGAGTGTGGTAGATGGAAGGCCGGACGCACATTCCACACTTATCTTGTAGAGATTGTATCCTAGGCCGGGGGTCACCAACCCGTGAGCTGGGGATCACTGGTGGGTCGCGAGAAAATGTTGATGGTCCGCAGAGAAATGTCCCCCCCTCCCCAAAGCAATTAATCCAGGTTGTGCAGGAACACAAGTCTGCGCTACCCACATGGCCCACGGGAACACAAGGCTTGCGTTGCTTGCATTGCGAACAACAGGAGGTAGTGAGGGGAAGGGGGAAAGGGCGGAGGGGGGAACTTGCCCCACATGCCTCACCTGGCTACTGGGCTGCTTCTTTCCACTTCTTTCTTCTTCTGCTTTTGCTGCACGCAAGGAAAGCAGCCAAAGTCTTTCTTTCTCTCCTCCAAACTCTGCCAGAAATGAGTTCTTGGGACCCTGCAAGGCCTCCTGCTCCAAGAGGCTGCGCCAGCACGATAAGTCTCACAAAGGCTCATTTCTGGTGGAGTTTGAGGGGAGAGAAAGAAAGACTTCTGCGGCTTCTGCTGCTTTCCTTGCATGAAGCCTAAAGTCTCTCTCTTTCTCCCTCCCTGAGAACGGAGCTAGAGACGGTATCCTGCGATCCCAAATAAAGAATGATCGATCGGTAGGGAAATGGGGTGGGGAATTTCCCTGCAGACTTTTTTTGGGGGGGATTTTCCCAGGGTTTCTGGTCCGCGGGATTTAAAATCATGAGTTTGGTGGTCCCTCGGGTCCAAAAGGTTGGTGGCCCCTGGCCTAGGCTACTGGATCTTCTGCCCACAAAAATCCTTCCTTGGAGAGTGCGATTGATGACATCCAGCCCCTGAACATGTTTCGTTGGCGAATCTGATTTTTGACACACCCACGGGGGTGCGGGGGAAACAGGGTCATAGGTGATAGTCAAATACGTGTCTCGGAGTTGGCTTCGTACAGGGTTAGTGCCAGACATGTCGCTCCAAATAAATCTTTTGGATTCTTTTAAAGCTTGGCTCGAGGCTCATGATTTAATTAGGGCAGTTGTCCGGAACCCCGACACCCTCTGTAGTTGAAGCAATGATTCCTTTAATAGGAGCCCCAGCCACCCCATGCAAAAAGTTCCTCTTTCACCTCAGGCTATTTAAATCTGTCCAGCAGGGGAGCTGAAGAGTTGTCTGCCACATCTATTCATCTCTGCCCCCTGCCTTTTATCCCCAGAGCTAGGGTGGGGCTTTGTTAGCAGCAGTGACTCTTCCGTCCCAAGGACCGGCCCATAGATTTCCACTGCTCTCCTCTCCTCTGCATTCTATGCATTTGCACATTAGGCACTGGACCCAGCTGTTCCTCCTCTTCCTCCTCAACCACCTCCAGACCTGGGGGCTGTTGACTCTCCCTCTGAGGGCTGACAGATGATCCAGACTCCGCCTTGGTCTCTCTCTCTCTCTCTGCCAGTTCCGTTCCCTCTTCTCCCACAGAGCTCTCAAGTTGTCTTGATGCTGACCTTGACTCCCACGCCTCCTCCTTCTCTGATTGGACTGTTGGAGGGGCCAGCGGCCAAGAGGCCATCACACAAAATGGCATTTAGAGGTAGTCCTTGGGTCACAAGCCCTCTCTAAGTGGTTTAGTCTGCCCCCAAGAATCTGGGTCCTCATTTAACTGACCTCGGAAGGATGGAAGGCTGAGTCAGCCTTGAGTCCCATCAGGGTCGAATTCAGGCTGTGGGCAGTCTGAGCCTGCAATGCTGCGCTTCAACTCCAGGTAGCCCTCGGCTTACAACAATTCCTTTAGTGACCGTTTGAAGTTATAACGGTACTGAAAAAAAAAGCGACCTAGGACCGTTTGTTGCACCCATGACTGTGGCAACAGCCTCCTGGTCACGTGATCAAAATTCAGAGGGTTGACTCATACTTATGATGGTTGCAGCGTCTTGGGGTCACGCAATGCCCCTTTGCAATCTTCTGACAAGCAAAGTCAGTGTGGAAGCCAGATTCACTTAACAACCATGTCACTAACTTTACAGCTGTGGTGATTCGCTTAACAGATGTGGGAAGAAAGGGCATAAAACGGGGCAAAACTAACTATCTTCCTTAGCAGCAGACATTTTGGGCTCAATTGTAGTCATAAATTGAGGACTATTTGTATTTATATTATGCCCAATCCAGTTATAAGGGAGTCTTTATTTTCCCTATTAAAAAATAGAAGTAATTCTTCTCTTTTTTTCCCCCTCTTTTTCCTTTCCTTTTTTTTTCTTTTCTCTCTTCTTTTCTTTCTCCTCCCCTCCCCTTTTCAGAATTAACATGTTCCCTGACTCTGTTATTTATCTTCCCCCAATTATTATTTTCTTCCTTTTCAGCTGTTTGTGAAACTGGCTCAGGCCAAATCTGCCTTGGAGGACTCAGGTGAGTTCTTCTTCTGAAGAGAATTGGCAACTTTCACACCGATTTCCACTTCTCGGTCTTAAAGGAAGACCAATTTAATGCACAGGGGACTGACACCAAGAGACTAGGATCACGTCACTTGTTAAACTAACAACCTGATAGCTTCTAGATCCGTGATGGTGAACCTGTGGCATACGTGCTGGAAGTGGCATGCAGAGCCATCTCTCCGGGCAGGGCATGCATGCCCGTTGATGTTCCAGATTCTGGCGCATGCATGCACACCAGCCAGCTAGTCTTTTCATGTGCATGCACACCAGAAACCTGAGTTTACCATGTTATGTGAGTGGAGCTATTAAGGTTAATGATCGGAAGTTGGGGGTCAGTCATTATCTTAGTGTGTCCTGTGGGCCGGTCCATGAGCTTAAGTCAAAATTTGATTTATTTGGGCCAAGCAATTGTGTGTGAATTCAGATTGAGGATTCATTATTTTGTGTGAACTCAGGCCGTATAGAATATAGTTTCTTTTTAAAAAGGAATAGGTAGGGGTGAAAAGAGGAAGGAAATTGCCTAAAATGTATATAAATATAGACAGCTGAAGGAACTTCAACTCCATTGGTTAAATATCTTCTTCCTTGGTTTGAAGTTGGGGTTGGAAGCAAATATTCATCTTCAGAGAAAAGGTGAATCAACAAGAAACTCCGTTAGATTTTTTCCAAATTCTTCCTAGGAATGATTTTGCCGGGATGATAAAAACTCTCCTTTCTTGAGCAGGGTTGGACTAGAAGAACTCCAAGGTCCCTTGTGAATCTTATGTTCTATGTATCTTTAACATGAAGCGGATAAGAATTTCCAAATTCTACAAGAAAAATCCAGAAGGGAAACATTCATCCTTGATCAGCAGGACTTTTATTAAGACTTCAGTTTTTCTTGCTTATTTTTTTTTTTAAAAAGTTGGATGTCAGCATTTCCTCAAAGGCACCCAAAAATACCCCCTCCAAAATCTGCTCATAATGATGCCCTTTCAGAACTTTCAGCAAAAGTTCTGCTTTCAGATCTTGAAAGGACCAAGAAAATTATGCTGCATGCTATATTAGAATTAGAATAGAATAGAGCTGAAGGGACCTTGGAGGTCTTCTAGTCCAGCCCCCTGCTCAAGCAGGAGAACCGATACCATTACAGACAAGTGACTGTCCAGTCTCTTTTTAAAAACCTCCAGTGATGAAGCACCCAAGATTTCTGGTGGCAAGCAGTTCCCCTGGTTAATTGTCCTCACTGTTAGGAAGTTTCTTCTTAATTCCAGGTTGCTTCTCTGCTTGGTTGGTTCCCATCCATTGTTTCTTGTCCTGCCCTCTGGTGCTTTGGAGCAGGGATCGCCAACCTTTTGGACTTCAGGGACCACCAGACTCATAATTTTAAATCCCGTGGACCAGAGACCCTGGGAAAAACCCCAAAATAGTCTGCAGGAAAATTCCCCACCCTGTTTTCCTACCAATCGATCATTCTTTATTTGGGATCGCAGCTCCATTCTCAGGGGGAGAGAGAGACTTTTGGCTTTATGCAAGGAAAGCAGCAGAAACAGCAGAAGTCTTTCTTTCTCTCCCCCAAACTCCACCAGAAATGAATCTTTGACGGTGCAGCCTCTTGGAGCAGGATGCCTTGCAGGGTCCCAAAGACTCATTTCTGGTGGAGTTTGGGGGAGAGAAGGAAAGACTAGGTAGGGAATTTTCCTGCATTTTTGAGGGGATTTTCCCAGGGTCTCTGGTCTGCAGGATTTAAAATTATGAGGCCCAAAAGGTTGGCCACCCCTGTTCTAGTCCAACCCCCTGCCTAGGCAGGAAATCCTACACCAGACAAATGGTTATCCAACATCTTTTTAAAAACTCCAGTGTTGGAGCATTCACAGCTTCTGAAAGCAGGTTGTTCATCCCTGCACCTTTATGTCTGCAGTTTCAAGATGCAATTTGGGTCCACCATCTTTTTAACACAGAATAATAGAGTTGGAAGGGACCTTGGAGGTCTTCTGCTCCAACTTCCTGCTTGGGAAACTTCCTGCCCAGGAAACCTGCTGTCCCACTGCTTACGAAACCCTATACCACTTGGATAACAAATGGTTATCCAACATCTTTTTAAAAACTTCCAGTGTTGGAGCATTCACAGCTTCTGGAGGCAAGTTGTTCCACTGATTAATTGTTCTCACTGTCATGAAAATTTCTCCTTAGTTCTAGATTGCTTCTGTCCTTGATGAGTTTCCATCCATTGTTTCTTGCCTTACCTTCTAGTGAATATAGAGAATAGCTTGACTCCCTCTTCTTTGTGGCAGCCCCTGAGATATTGGAAGACTGCTATCATGTCTCCCCTAGTGCTTCTTTTCATTAGACGAGACATACCCAGTTCCAGCAACCATTTTCTATATATTTTAGTCTCCTGTCATCTTTGTTGCTTTTCTCTGCATTCTTTCTAGAGTCTCAACATCTTTTTTACATCATGGCGACCTAAACTGGATGCACTATCCCAAGTGTGACCTTACCAAGGCATTATAAAGTGTGGTATTAACACTTCACGTGATCTTGATTCCATCCCTCCGTTGATGCAGCTTAGCACTGTGTTGGCTTTTTTTGGCAGCTGCAGCACACAACTGGGTAACTTTATTGTTGATTCCCATTTGCAGACAGGATGTACCAGAACAACATCAACGCTCTGGAGAAGATCAGGGAAGAATGGCAGAATGAACATATGAAGGCTTGTGAGGTAAACAAAACACAACACCACCAAAAGTAAAGCAGAGATCTTGTTTCTCAGTGTGATGTTTAAGGTGGAGGTGATAAGAGAAGTTCCCGAGATTTTTGCTTTCAAGTTTGGCAGGATTCCCCATTGTTTCTAGGTTCCCTTCTCTCTCTCCTTCTCTGTGTTGTTGTTACAAAAAGTAAGATATTCAGCTGAACCAACAGTTTAGTTGCTGATTCATCTACATGACTGGGTGTTTGGTAGAAACCTTTGTGGACGCAGCCTGTAATTTAACAGCTGCATGTAAAATACTTCCACATAAGGGTATAGTTTATTTTGGAAAAACCAAAGATTTCCCTATGCAGCAAAGAAGAAGCCAACAAGGCAGAAAGCCAAACAAGTTTAAGAAAGTGGATTTCCCCATCATCCATCCCAAATAGATCCTAGAATACAGTTTTAAAATAAATTTTAATTAATTTATTTTTTTGGTTATTGCTTCTCCCTTTTGGAATAGCATTGTCCCATAAATTTTACTTATATATCAGATCTGAAAACCAGCTAATTCCAGCAAAAAAAACCCACCCGTGGGAGAAAATACAGTAGATTCACCTTATTACTTGCTTAATATTGGCTCAAATATTGGAAGACTGCTATCATGTCTCTCTGAGTCCTTCTCATCATTAGACTAGACATACCTAATTATTACAACCATTCTTCTTATGGTTCAGCCTTAGTTCTTAGTCTCTCATAAAACCATCTTGAACAGCTGCAAGAACTGGGCATGGCTAGTCTAGTGAAGAGAAGGACCAGGGGAGACAGGATAGCAGTCTTCCAATATTTGAGGGGCTGCCACAGAGAGGACAAAGGGGTCAAGCTATTTTCCAAGGCACCCAAAGGCCAGACAAGGAATAATGGATGGAAACTGATCAAGGAAAGATTCAACCAGGGGTGGTTTTCTACCAGTTCTGTCCACCTTTGTAGAACCGGTAGCTCTGAAGAGCAGCAGACATAGAACCGGTTCTGTGTCTGCGGATGTTTTTGCCCACCCACCTACCCGGGCTCTTACCTGATCTTTATTTCTTGATTTTTCAACTTCAGCTGCCAAACAAGGCACAGAGGCAATTAGAAAAGCAAGAAAAGAGGGCTGTTTCAAAGGCTGCTTCTCTGCAGGCAGCTGCTGATGACGATCTACAGGCATGCGGCTCGCAGCCTGCAGGGAAGCTCGTAAATCCTGAAACGGTAGTTAACCCTGTTGTATCCCACTCCTGGAATCAACCTAGAAATAAGGAGAAATTTTCTGACGGTGAGAACAATCAACCAATGGAACAGAAGTTGCCTTCAGAAGTTGTAGGAGTTTTATTACTTGAGATTTTCAAGAAGAGATTGGACTGCCATTTGTCAGAAATGGTGTAGGCAGGTCTCCTCCTTAGGTGGGGGGTTGGACTAGATGACCTACAAGGTCCCTTCCAACTCTGTTTATCTGATCTGATTCTGATTCTCTCTTTGTTGATCTTCTCTGCACTCTTTCTAGAGTCTCGCAGGAAACCTCATACTATTATGGACAAGTGGTTGTCTAATCCGACAATTTCAGGAGCCAAGCCATTCCACTGATTAATTGTTCCCACTATCAGACAATTTCTCCTTAGTTCTCGGTTGGACTGCTTTTTGATACGTTTCCATTACTTCTTGTCCTGTCCTCAGGCGCTATGAAGAATAAATTGAATAAATCTCTCTTTCCCGTGACAGCCCTTCACATATTGGAAGGCTGCTGTCAGGTCACTTTTAAACTTCTCTTTATTAGGTTTAGACATACCTAGTTGCCTTAACCATTTATGGTATCTTTAGACTATTCATTCATTTTTAGACCAGAGGTGGGGAACTGGGCCTGGCTAGTCTAGGGAAGAAAAGAACCAGGGGAGACAGGATAGCAGTCTTCCAATATTTGAGGGGCTGCCCCAGAGAGGAAGGGGGTCAATCTATTTTCTAAAGCACCTGAAGGGCTGACAAGGAACAATGGATGGAAATTGATCAAAGAGAGATTCAACCTGGAAATAAGGAGAAATTTTCTGACAGTGAGAACAACCAATCAATGGAACAGAAGTTGCCTTCAGACGTTTTGGGAGCTTCATCACTAGAAGTTTTCAAGAAGAGACTGGACTGCCACCTGTCAGAAATGGTGTAGAGTCTGCTTAGGTGGGCGGGCTGTGTGTGTTGGACTAGATGACCTATGAGGTCCCTTCCAACCCTTTTCGTCTGTGTCACTTTATAAGAGAATAGAATTCTTTAGAATTCTTTGTTGGCCAAGTGTGATTGGACACACCAGGAATTTGTCTTGGTGCAAATGCTCTCAGTGTACAGAAAAGAAAAGATACATTCATCAAGAGTCAAGAATCATGAGGTCCAACACTTAATAATATCCATAGGGTACAATAAGCAATCAAATCATACTAGGAAACAATCAATATAAATCATAAGGATGCAAGCGACAAAGTTACACTCATACAGTCACAAGTGGGAGGGGACGGGTGATAAGGAGAGATGGGAAGATTAATAGCAATAGTAGTGCAGACTTTGTAAATAGTTGGACAGTGTTGAGGGAATTATTTGTTTAGCAGAGTGATGGCGTTTGTGGGAAAAAATTGTTCTTGTGTCTAATTGTTCTGGTGTGCAATGCTCTATAGCAGGGGTCTCCAACCTTGGCCCCTGGAAGCCTGGCGGACTTCAACTCCCAGAATTCCACAGCCAGCTTTGCTGGCTGTGGAACTCTGGGAGTTGAAGTCCGCCAGGCTTCCAGGAGCCAAGGTTGGAGACCCCTACTCTATAGTGTTATCTTGAGGGAAGGAGTTGAAACAGTTTATGTCCGGGATGTGAGGGGTGGACTTCCAACTCCTAGAATTCCTGAGTCAGCATGAGGGAACTATGGCCCCTTTATGATGTGTGGACTTCAACTCCCAGAATTCCTGAACCAACTAACACTTCCCAATCCAAGAAGCTTCTTCAGTTCTATGTTGATCCTTCCATTCCCCAACCATCCAGTCAGAGCTGAAGAACCTTCTTGGGGATGAGAAGTGAAACGTCTTCAAAGCAAAACCAGAAAGTCTAGTTGCCTCTTGAAAAACCACCCATGACCTGGACGACTAAGAAACTCCATAGATACTCGGACATAATAATGCCGCTTCTTTTGAGGAGTTCAATAGCTGATCTTCTTCTGTGTCTCCTGCAGTTCTTCGAGAGTCAAGAATGCGAGCGGATCAACTATTTTCGGAACGCGATGTGGTTGCATGTCAACCAGCTGTCGGAAGGTTGTGTCAAGAATGATGACGTAAGAAAGGAGCGTCAATTCCTACCTTCTGTCGATCAGGCATTGACAAACTTTGTGGGGATTGGCATTTTCAGGCTACAGGAAAGGAGTGCGGTGGCCTCGGGGTGGAGCTCTCGCCTCACAATCAGGAGGCTGTGAGTTCGATCCCAGGTAGAGGCAGGTATTTCTCTCTCTGGGCACAATGAGAATATATCTGCTGAACAAAACTCCATATTGGCAACAGGAAGGGCATCCGGCCAGTAATCACTCAGCTCCATTCAGTTGCTCAGATTCCATCCTGCGAGGGATTATGGGGTCATTCAAAGATGATGATTTTCAGATTACAGGTAGTCCTTGATTTATAACCATTGGTTTAATGCTTGTTCAAAGTTACAATGGCATTGAAAAAAAGCGGCATGCAATCCATCCTCACACTTATGACCCCCCGCAGCATGTGAACCATGCTGTCATTAAGCAGATCTGGCTTTCCCCATTGACTTCGCTTGTCAGAAAGCTGGCTGGGAAGGCTGCCAATGGTGATCACATGACCCCAGGGACACTATGACGGTCGTAAATTCAGATGCCAAGCGCCTGAATTTTAATCCTGTGACCCCTGGGGGAATGCTGCAATCGTCGTAAGTGTGAAAAACGGTCGTAAGTCCATTTTTTCAGTACCATTGTCATTTTGAATGGTCACTAAAACAAATGGTTGGAAGCGGAGTTCTAACCCTCTCTCCCCGTCTCTGCTAGACTACCATAATTTATTCTATGTGAGTCTGCCTTTGAAGATGTACAGGTAGTCCTTCACTTGATGACATCAAGTGAGACTTGAATTTCCGTCATCCGTTGTTGCGGTTGTATGTTGAGTCGAATCGAGTTTTACAATCATCCGTGATAGTCAGAAATGTGAGGGATAGTTGTAAGTTATTTTTTTTCCCCAGGGCCCTAGCTTGTAACTTCAAACGGTCACTCCATGGATGGTTGTAAGTCGAGGACCACCCATGAAAGAGACAAGATTGAACACCAGGAACTGCATTTTGGAAATTAAGATGAAGCCAAGCAGACTCCAGACTATGGATCTTGCTATTTGGCTCGTTCCCCAATTTTCCTTTGGGAAGGAGGGAGGGTTATTATAAATCAGATCTTAAGTTTGTTCAGTTTGCCTGGAGTGTCCCCGAGGCAGAAAAACTGAATATAGATCAAACAAAGACTGGCAATATTTTTTTTTTTAAAAAGAGACTGAATCAAGTTCTTTCTCTTCCTTCTAATATGTTTCTTCTCCCTGCACCCTATAGGTGAAACTCAAAAAAATTAGAATATCGTGCAAAAGTTCATTTATTTCAGTAATGCAACTTAAAAGGTGAAACTAATATATGAGATAGACTGATTACATGCAAAGCAAGATAGTTCAAGCCGTGATGTGTTATAATTGTGATGATTATGGCTTACAGCTCATGAAAACCCCAAATCCACAATCTCAGAAAATTAGAATATTGTGAAAAGGTCCAATATTCTAGGCTCAAAGTGTCCCACTCTAATCAGCTAATTAAGCCATAACATCTGCAAAGGGTTCCTGAACCTTTAAATGGTCTCTCAGCCTGGTTCAGTGGGAATCAGAATCATGGGAAAGACTGCTGATCTGACAGTTGTGCAGAAAACCATCCTTGACATCCTCCATAAGGAGGGAAAGCCTCAAAAGGTAATTGCAAAAGAAGTTGGATGTTCCCAAAGTGCTGTATCAAAGCACATTAATAGAAAGTTATGTGGAAGGGAAAAGTGTGGAAGAATAAGGTGCACAAGCAGCAGGGATGACCGCAGCCTGGAGAGGATTGTCAGGAAAAGGCCATTCAAAAGTGTTGGGGAATTTCACAAGGAGTGGACTGAGGCTGGAGTCACTGCATCAAGAGCCACCAAACCCAGGCGGATCCTGACATGGGCTTCAAATGTCATATTCCTCTTGTCGAGTCACTCCTGAACAACAAACATCAGAAGCATCTTACCTGGGCTAAAGAAAAACAGAACTGGTCTGTTGCTCAGTGGTCCAAAGTCCTCTTTTCTGATGAGAACAACTTTTTCATCTCATTTGGAAACCAAAGACCCAGAGTCTGGAGGAAGAATGGAGAGGTACACACTGCAAGATGCTTGAAGTCCAGTGTGAAGTTTCCACAGTCTGTGTTGATTTGGGGAGTCATGTCATCTGCTGGTGTTGGTCCACTGAGCTTCATTAGGTCCAGAGTCAATCCAGCCGTTTTCCAGAAGATTTTGGAGCACTTCATGGTTCCTTCCACAGATGAGCTTTATGGGGATGCTGACTTCATTTTCCAGCAGAACTTGGCACCTGCCCACATTGCCAAAAGCACCAAAACCTGGTTCAATGACTGTGGGATTACTGTGCTTGATTGGCCAGCAAACTCACTTGACCTGAACCCCATAGAGAATCTATGGGGCATTGCCAAGAGAAAGATGAGAGACATGAGACTGAACAATGCAGAAGAGCTAAAGGCCTCTATTGAAGCATCTTGGTCTTCCATAACACCTCAGCAGTGTCACAGGCTGATAGCTTCCATGACATGCCACATTGAGACAGTAATTGCTGCAAAAGGTGCCCAAACCAAGTACTGAGTACATATGCATGCTTGTACTTTTCAGAGGTCCGATATTGTTCTATGTACCATCCTTGTTTTATTGATTGCATGTAATATTCTAATTTTCTGAGATTGTGGATTTGGGGTTTTTATGAGCTGTAAGCCATCATCATCACAATTATGACAAATCATGGCTTGATTTGCTTTGCATGTAATGAGTCTATCTCATATATTAGTTTCACCTTTTAAGTTGCATTACTGAAATAAATGAACTTTTGCACAATATTCTAACTTTTTGAGTTTTACCTGTATGTCTGCTGTGGTTTCCCTTTTGATCAGAACAACAGCTCTAAAAAAAAGAGGAAATATCAGCAATTTATTTATTTATTTATCCAGTTTTCTGATTTCGGGGGTACCCCTCTCCTAAAATCTAATCAATGAATCCAGCAATTGGTTATATCTTATCATTTTGGTTATGTCTAATGTATTTGGAGATATCATTGCTTCAATTGCTGAAAGCCAACCAGGTATTTTGATGTAGTGTTTTTATTTTATTTTATCCCCATCCTGTAGTAATGCATCCCTAATAAGATGGGTTTTGAAAGTGTGAGTGTGTTTTGTTCTTTTCCTCCCACAAAAAGGCGTGCCATCCTATGTGTAGGTCCTGTCCTTCTAAAGTTAATATTCTCTTATTATTTATTTATCCAGTTTTTCTGATTTCGGGGGGTTCCCCTCTCCTAAAATCTAATCAACTAATCAAGGAGAGATCCAACCTAGAACTAAGGAGAAATTTCCTGACAGTGAGAACCATTAACCAGTGGAACAACTTGCCACCAGAAGCTGTGGCTGCCCCATCACTGGAGGTTTTTAAGAAGAGATTGGACGACTGCCTGTCTGCAATGATAAGGCAGTGGTGGCAAACCCTTTTTGGGCTCCTGTGCCGATAATCGCGCTTGCGATGAATGTGTCAGCACCCAGAAGGCAATGCGTGCGCTCCTCCCACACCCCCTGCACCTGTGTGCACGATCCCCCCGCAGCATGCTGTGCGTCTGTGCATGCATGTGTGATCCCCTTGCCGCACGCTGAGTGCCTGCACATGTGCGTGTGATTACCCCATGTACCATCCCTCTGCGCACGCACCCGCAACCCCCAGCATGCGGTACGCATCTCTGCGCATGCATGCGTATCTCCCGCACACCCCTGCCCCATGCATGCGCCCCAGATACCTGACAATCAGCTATTGGGCGACACTGGCATGCGCGCGCATGCACAGCGAGGCTCTTCCAGGCGAGCTCTCACGTGCTGGGGGAAATGGCTCCACGTGCCACTTCTGGCACGCGTGGCATAGGTTCGCCCTCATGGGTATAGGGTTTCCTGCTTGAGCAGGGGGTTGGACTAGAAGACCTCCAAGGTCCCTTCCAACTCTGTTATTCTGTTAGAATCTCTTAGGAGTTCTACTGGGGCAATAAGCAGGAGGTCATAATTAAGGTTCAGGTAGATGCATGTCCTCCAGCCAACCCCCAACAGGACCAAGAGCAGCTTACAGGGAGTCGACTTATAACCGTTCGTTTAGTGACCGTTCAAAGTTACAACAGCCCTGAAAAAAAAAAAAAGGATTATTTTTCACACTTAAAATAATACCAGCATCCCAAGGATCACATGATCCAAATTCAGGCACTTGGGAACTGACTCATGATGGTTGCTGGGTCCCAGGGACACGGGATCCCCTTTTTGCGATCTTCTAACAAGCAAAGTCATCGTGGGTACATGTTGCTTATCTCTATGTGCCTGTTGATGGCCGATTTCTCTGAGTGTTTTATTGTTGCTTTATGTTCGCATTATCAAATTCTCAGCCCAACCTTAAGTGAAAGCTGATCCACTTAACGACCGTGTCACTAACTTATCAAAGGCAGCGACTCACCTAAATAATAAGTGGCAAGAAAGATCATAAGACGGGGCAAAATTCACTGAACCATTGCATTGTTTAGCAACGGAAATTTTGGCTTCGGTTGTGGTCGTAAGTTGAGGACTACCTGTAGCTGGGTGGAGATCCAACCATAACTTTGAACAGTCACTAAGCAGCCAGTCATAAGTCGAGGACTACCTCGACAGGAGAAGATGTGGTGGGGTTTATTAAAAACTCCTCAGAAGTTGAAGAAATTGGCGTGATGTGAATAGTCAGTTCAGAGATGGTTTTGATTGAAATTCTGAATTGATGCTTAAAAAAAAGAGCTATATAAAGAACATCAGAATACGCTGAACCAATATCTATTAGAAGTCTTCGATGCTGTGCTTGAGGAAGAGAAAATACCAAAATCTTGGAGAGAGGCCAATATAGTGTTGATTAAAAAAGAAGGTACAGATCAGACAAGAGTTCAAAATTATAGGCCAATATCTCTCTTAAATACAGATTATAAAATATTTTACTACGATCATAGCTGAAAGATTTAAAAATTGTTTAAATGAATTCACACATAGCAATCAAAACGGCTTCCTCCCAAATAGACAAACAAAATATAATATGAGAATAGTCTGAGATGCCCTTGAATTCTATGAAGAACACAATGATCCACAGGCAGCCTTATTATTTCTAGATGTCCCCCCCAAAAAAATGATTTGAAGTTCTGAATTGAATTGTATAGCTCTGAATTGATGCAGATACATTTGCAGAAACATTTCCCCTCCCTCCTGAATTCGGTTACTTCTCCAAAAACATATCAAAATTTGAAAACAAAGTTTTCTGAACTGAGTCATGAAATCGATTCTGTTTTGTTCCATTCCATTTCTAGTCTTAGTACCATTTCCATTTCTATTTCCAGTTCAATTTCTATTTCTATTTCCAATTCTATTTCCATTTCCATTCCATAGATGATCTGTTGTAATGACGAAGCAGTCGAGTTGTTTGATCATGAACAACCGAATCATGATGATCTTTATTGGAGTCTAGTCTTGCATTTATACACATTTTTAGTTATCCTCCGTCATTGGTTAACTTTGGTTACTGCTTAACTTTCGTTACTGTTTAGCACAGTAATTAATACAATTAATTATCTCTACTTAAAGTCTAACATATATTTACTTCCTCTTTCTAATCCTCCTTTAGATTAGTGACTTTGTTTACCTGAGCTGTATTTGCTTGGAAACATTCTTTATCTGAGGTTTGCCATCCGAGATTGGAACATTCTTGCAATTACAACTCTACAATGATCCAAATTGGATTTTTTCCTGTGAAGGAATTGTTCCTCCAAAAGAGAAAAAAAAAAAACCATAAAGATTTTTCTTCCAAAAGCGACTGCTTACAAGATGTGGCCTACAGTTTCTTACCTCCTGCTTCTCCTCCTGTGATGGCATTTTGATTTGGGAACAAAGGAACGATTCGGGGCATGCCATTTTCCTGCCACTAAAAGCAACGTTCTCTCCCCTATGACAGAACTACGAAGAGATCCGCAAAGCCCTCGAGCAGTGCAGCATCGGGAACGACATCGAGTGTTTTGTACATATTCGCAAGACCGGCAACCTCCCTCCAGGTAAAGAGACAAATGCCCGAGATCTCCGTTTCAAACAATGCTCAATTCCAGCCTTTAAAACACTAGAAAGGAGCATGAGAAAGAAACTCTAGGTAACCCTATCTTGATTTTCTTTAGCATAAGAGGCGATAATGACAAACTTGGACGGGCTTTCAAGTTTCTGTTATTATACCCGACTGCAACCCCAGAATCCTTCTCTGCCTCCTCCTCGATCTGGTTTGAACTCGAAAGGCTGATATCAATTTTAAACATTTGGGTCTCACTGCTTCCTCTTCACTCCACTCCACTTCATTTCTTCTGGCTGTACAGCAAATTATACAGCAAAATTCATAATCAGCATAGTTATATCCATCCATATAACAATCAATACAGCTGCTTCACAAACTCTACAATACTCCCAAGTTCCCTGTTTAAGGGTTAAGACACTAAGCTAGAAACCAGGAGACTGTGAGTTCTAGTCCCTCCTTCGGCATGAAAGCCATCTGGGTGACTTTGGGCCAATCACCAGGAGACTGTGAGTTCTAGCCCCGCCTTAGGCATAAAAGCCAACTGGGTGACTTTGGGCCAATCACCAGGAGATTTTTAGCCCCGCCTCAGGCATGAAAGCCAACTGGGTGACTTTGGGCCAATCACCAGGAGACTGTGAGTTTTAGCCCCGCCTCAGGCATGAAAGCCAACTGGGTGACTTTGGGCCAATCACCAGGAGACTGTGAGTTCTAGCCCCGCCTTAGGCATGAAAGCCAACTAGGTGACTTTGGGCCAATCACCAGGAGACTGTGAGTTCTAGTCCTGCCTTAGGCATGAAAGCCAACTGGGTGACTTTGGGCCAATCACCAGGAGACTGTGAGTTCTAGTCCTGCCTGAGGCATGAAAGCCAACTGGGTGACTTTGGGCCAATCACCAGGAGACTGTGAGTTCTAGTCCTGCCTTATACATGAAAGTCAGCAAAATGATCTTGGGCCGATCACTCACTCTCAGCCCAACCAACTCGGAGGGTTCTTAAAATTAGAGGAAGGTATATTGTAAATTGTTATATTTCCTGCCTTGAGTTATTCATGCAAATAATAAAACTGTGTTATAAACAGACAAATACGTATCTAGGACCATGTTTTGCTAGAAAAAGTATGTAAGTCAGAAGGGGCCACTCCTACAAACCCCACATTACTTCTTTCCACTGGTTTAGAATTCTAAGAATTGTAATCGCAGCATCAGAAAGTAACATATCCCGTCCAATGTGGGGCAACTTTAGTTGAGAAACAGGTTGTTGCTTCTTTCAAATTTCTTTTTTGCTTTCTGCTTTTTGCAGTTCCTATAGTCTATGAAAATTATTATAACACAGAGCGGAAAACCGGGCCTAGAGGAAGCCAAGTTCCAGTGCCCGGCACGTAAGAATGAAAAAGCACATGTTATTTTTTTTCTTAATGCTAATGTGGTTCTTTTCAGTTTATTTACTTGCTAACCTCATAGACAAGAATAATGATATAATTATTGAATTAAAAATGCACTGATCCTTGACTTATGTCTACAAAGTGCTTCCTTTGAGCAACTTAATAGTCCCATAAAAAAGTAGCCAAAATGCCTATTGTCATATTACAGATAGTCTGTGACTTACGACCATTCATGCAGTGGTTTTTGGTCACGTGATCAGAGTTTGGTTACGCGATCAGAGTTGAGATGCTTGGCAACTGACTCACATTTATGACGGTTGCTTTGTCCCGGGGTCATGTAATCCCCCTTTGTGACCTTCTCATAAGCCAGTGTCACAGTGGGGGAAGCTGTTCTGACCTAAGCGTCACAAAATCACGAAGCAGATTCCTCGTCCGGACAAAACCTCTTTTATTTAGGCTAATGTGAATTCCTCTCATTCACATCCAGCAAAGTCCCGGCAAACAGTCTTTCAAGAGTGATTTACAAGTACAGACCTTCATCAGGCTTGGAGAGTTTCCAGGCCAATAGCTTCCAAATGCCACGCTGTAGCAGCAATTCCTTGGCACGAAGTCAGGAACAAATCTTTACCCTCATTAAATGAACTAATTGTCTCCTGCAAACTCCATGTCCTTTTCCCTCCTCTTTATTCCGTATGGGAGGGGCCATTCACCATCCACCTGTGCCTTTACTCCTGAGTCGACCCTTGTTCCTTAACTCTTCCCTTCTCCTGGCAACTCTGTGCATGCGCACATTGGGAACAGGCTCCAGCTGTTTTTCTTCCCTACTGATCTCTGACTCTGAAGGCAGCTGATAACTGGCCCCTGGCCTCATCTCTGCCTCCGATGCAGAACCCTCATCAGAGCCTTCCCCAGACTCCAGGACTGGCCCAGGTTCCTCCCCAACCTCCTCACTGTCCGTGTCTGCCGCCAGCTCTGCTGGCAGGCCACAACAGAAGCCAGAAGCCAACAACCATGTGACTAACTTAACAACTGCAGGGATCACTGAACAGCCGTGGCAAGAAAGGTTGTAAAATGGAGTTAAGCTTGCTTAGCAATTGTCTTGCTTTGCGACAGAAATTTGGGGCCCAACTGGGGTCGTAATTGGAGGACTGCCTGTATTTGGGGTGGGTATCATATCCTCTGTTGAGGCTTGCTTGAGAGTTAGCTGTGTTGACTTGGCCTAAACCGAGTTACCTGAAGGTAGTCTGAAGTTGGGTTGGATCGATTTACCTGCATCTTTTTTCCCCTGCAGGAGACCCCAGATGCCCATCCCTTCCAGCGAACCAGGTGAGTACACCTGGCACTCCCTCGGGCCTGTCGTCTTTTGTCAACTGGGGGACCACGGATGGAGAACTTTGAAGCAGAATTCCGGCCTTGTTAAAAATGGAAATTGAGCGAGGAGAGAGCGCTTCCGATAGCGGGGACGACGACAGAGATTTAATTTCCCCACCGCCTTCTGCTTTTCCCCAACGTTGTGGAAAACAGGTGCATGGAAATTTCCCACGCAGGTAGTCCTCAACTTATGACGGGTCGCGTAGCAGCTGTTCAAAGTTACAATGGACACCCCAAAAAGGGTACTTTTTATGACCCAGAGTCAAAGTTCCAATGGCTGCCTCTCTTTCTGTGGTCATGTGATCACATTTTGGCCACTTGACACTCAAATCCCATGAACGCCCATTTGCCGCATCCTGGTTTACGCTGTGTTTTGTTTTGTTTTTTTGCGGGAAACTGGGATTTACTTCTGGTTTCCAGCAAAAAAAAAAATGTCCATGACAGACAATGACGTTTCATGGATTGTCTTAATGACTATGCAGATTCATTTAAGAACTGTTGCAAAAAATGTCATAAAATCAAGAATCGGTTATGTGATGACCTGCTTAATGACCATGATGACTTAAAGCTGTCGAAAGGTTGAGGACTTCCTGCCTTGTGGACAAAGAGCACCTTAAAAGGCGGGAAGTGTTAATTTTGGATCCTTAAATGATAATGCTTAGTTCCTGACCAGTAGTGGGATTCAAAAATTTTTACTACCGGTTCTATGGGCAAGCCTTGGTGGGTGTGGCATGGCTTGGTGGGTGTGGCTTGATGGGCGTGGCAGGGGAAGGATACTGTAAAATCCCTATTCCCTCCCCACCCCACTAACCTGCTTTCCAGCTCCATTCTCCTGTGCAGGGCAACAAAAGGAGACCCAGCCAATCAGCTGGGACTCGGGAGGCGGAGAATAGATGGGGGTGGGGCCAGTCAGAGGTGGGATTTGCCAGTTCTCTGAACTACTCAAAACTTCTGCTAGCAGTTCTCTAGAACTGGTCAGAACCTGCTGAATACCACCTCTGTTCCTGACCTTGATTTGCATTGTCTCCAACTACTGGTAATAAACATTTTGTAACTCTCCTAATCTTAATTAGATTTTGCACCTGCCTGATATTTCCTGAATGTTCTTTTGTTCCTATCCATCTTGGTGGTCAATCAAGCACAGTGTTGCCATTTTAAATTTTGGCTCAGACATTTTTACCTTGTGGATTAATTGTCACCTTTGTTTCTATAGGTGATGCTAACTATGCTTCTGTGGATGGGTATAGCTTCATTCATCCCCATTAGCCCAGAGATGGTAAGTTTGGCCATTTAGAAAAGGAACTTCCAAGTGCTTATCTAATTAAGCATATTACTGGAATAGAATAATACAGAATATCTCTGTGTTTATACAACACCTTAAGGCAGTTTTTTTTTTAATCTTGGCAACTTTAAGATGTGTGGACTTCAATTCCCAGAATTCCCCAGCCAGCCACATTAGGCTAACAGCGTTGGAAGGGACCTTGGAGGTCTTCTAGCCCAACCCTTGCTCACACAAGAAAGCCATTTCAGACAAATGGCTGTCCAATGTCTTCTTAAAAACCTCCAAGGTTTTAATGCTGGCTAAGGAATTCTGGGAGTTGAAGTCTATGCATCTTAAAGTTGCCAAGATTGAAATGTGTTAAGTTATGGTTTAATTCATAGTTATACTTTGGCTGTTCTTAAGTATGAATAAACAAGATTTGCTGATTGTACGCTAAGCCCTCAATCATAAACTGTAGCTTACGTATTGCTAGGTTAATGCAAGATGCTAAACCATAAAATAACATATCGTGTTAATTTCCCCAAATAAGGTTTGCTCGATCTGGACTTACTTTATTGCAAGAATTCAACTCTTGCAATTTGGAAGCCACGGATCTTGGCTTACCACAAAATGGTGTTTTAATCAGCAAATCACAGATCATGGCTTAGTTTAATACAGGTATTACTCAACTTAACAATAATTCATTTAGGGATCGTTCAAAGTTACAATGGCCCTGAAAAAAATGATATATGACTAGTGGTGGGTTGCATATTTTTTAACAACTGGTTCTCTACCTTAATGGAGAACCGGCTGGGTGGTCATGTGACTGAGTGGGCATGGCCAGCTCAACATCACTCACCACACCTGGCCCCGTCTTCCGGCCTCAACAAGATACAATATCTATTTACTATTACTGAACTGTGGGTGAGGTCACTCATGACACGCAGCCCTGCCTCCTGGCCAAATTTTAAATTTCAGCCGATTAGGGATAATCCCACCACTGGCTGGCCCCTCTACCGTCCATTTTTTGGCCTGTTTATGGGCCATTTTCATGGGCCATTATGGGCATTTGGGGGGGCATTTTTGGGCTGTTTTCAGACTATTTTGGGGTTGTTTTGGGGATGCCATTGGGCTGTTTTCAGGCCATTTTTCCGGCCATTTTCCAGCTGTTTGGGGGCTGTCTTCAGGCCATTTTTTGGATAGGTTTCAGGCCATTTTCAAGCCATTTTTCAGGCCATTTTTGAACTGTTTTGGGGGCCATTTTCAGGCTGTTTTTGGACATTTTCCAGGCCATTTCTGGGCCATCTTGGGGCCATATCCAGGCCATTTTTGGTCTGTTTTCAGGCCATTTTTCGGGGATGTTTTCAGGATGGTTTTGGCCCCCAAAATGTCTGAAAAATGGCCCAGAAAACAGGCTGAAAACAAGCCAGGTGGGGCTAGCCAGTGATGGGATTTGCCGATTCGCCAAACTACACAGAATCATAACTACCGGTTTGCCTGGACCGGTGTGAACCGGCAGCAGCCCACCTCTACTTATGACCATTTTTCACTCTTACAACCATTGCATGGTCACATAATCAAAAATTCAGATGCTTGGCAACTGACTCAGCCAGATTCACTTAACAGCTGTGTTCCTAACAGCAATTGCAGTGATTTACTTAACATTTTGGGGCAAGAAAGTTTGGTAAAATGGAGCAAAACTCACTTGACAAATGTCTCACTTAGCAACAGAAATGTTGGGCTCCGCTGTGGTCATAAGTCGAGGACTACCTGTAGATGGATCCAGTCTGCATTTTTTCTCGCTCTCTGATCTTTTTCTTCCCTCTAGATCTTGGAGTCTTTCATTTGATGATACCTCTGTGAGGAAATGAAATAGCAGCATTTTAAAAGCTGTCTCCATATACAAAACTCCCCAAATGGAGTTTTGCTCTTTTTGGGGGTTCAAGAATTATTGTTTTAAAAACAACAATCGGAAGTGGACATTTTGGAAAGATGGAGGATGGTTCCACAGCAGAAAAGTACCAAGAGAATGCTAATTTTCTGGCAAATGACGCCAATATTCTGCAGGGGTTGTTTGCAGGATGTGGTCAAAAAAGTTAAGATGGCAGCTGTAGCATCAACTGCATCCTTAGAGCCACAATCTTATCTTTTTTTGTCCACATCCTTGGACCCCTGTTTTTTTTTTTTTTAATTTAAAACATTTACACATTTAATTTAACATTTACACATACGTGTGAGTTACCTTAAAAATTGGGCGTCTTGGGAAACACTGCAGTTTTTAAGCTGACCTACCTCACATGGTTGTTGTGAGGCTGGAACTAGTCAATCCCATGATATTAGTCTTAATTCTTAGATCTTATTTAATTCAGTTAGAGGGTCCTGGGAAAACTTAAGAGTTCTGATTACCTTCCTTTTTTTTAGTTTTAATCTTGTAAAATCTAAAGCAAATGGACTCTTCCTGATTCAATAAGAAAGATTCAATAAGCAATAATAATTAAAATACTTATTTGTCTTCAAATGACTCGGGAATCAATCTGTGGGAACTGCAGTAACATTCAGGTTAATTCTTCTCCTGGACCTTTGAATCCTGATGGTGCGGAGTCAGCAGCCTGTGAAACTGCTCTTAGTTAAAAGCAAGTCTCTAGTCCTCATGATTACACGGGACAGAAAATATGTGGCTGCTATACTATGCACTCATGAAAAATTCTGGAAGCCAAATCAGGTTGCTACTGGATTTCTCTTTGCTTTTATTTTATTTTTGGGGTCATCCATACTTTTAATCCTATCCCATTTCTATTATTACTATTCTATTTTTGGAAGATGAATTCTAGGAGAAAAAAATAAGCAATTAATATGAAACTGTATCCTTGATGTGACAACTGCTTTGTTGGGCACAGGTGGGCTCTGTTAATTTAGGAAAGTTTCTCTTTGTATAGTTTTTTTTTCCCAGGTTGGAACTGTGGAATCCTTGGTGCTCCTCTCACCTTCACTGTTTTCTTGTAGACATCTCATTACCAAACTACCTAACATCATCAGTGTTACAAGGGCATGGGGTTTGCTCTCAGTTTATATACAAGTAGCTTGTCCTGTCAGTATTGGTGGGAGTATTCTTGGTGGTTTCTTCATGAAGACCAACCATTGTATGGAAAGTGAGAGCAAACTCATTACCTACTAGCACAGATGGTGTTACCAAGAGTGGTAATGAAATGTCTGCAAGAAAAACACCGAAGCTCAGCCTCAGACACCATACATCAGAATGTCTGCTATTCTCTATGTAGTATTTATAGTGCCTGTTGTAAGTGCTTTTTTAAGATGTTGATTAGGGTGTGTTGATGGCTGGCTTTTTAGTTATTAGCTGTCCATTTGCTTGCAAGTGGCTACCTTACGAGGACAATTTATGCATTGTAAAGATCTCTTGGAGGTGGGAGATACTTCCAATGTAATCTACTGGATCCCCTGTGACTATGTGGGACAGACAGGGAGGAAGCTAACCCACCAGATTACAAGAACATAAGTGATGGGTCAGATGAGGAGATCCAAACTCATTGGTAGTCTCACACTACAATGAACAAGGGCACACATTCAATTTTGCTGTTACTAAGATTGTCGGACGAGCAGGCACAAAAACAGCCAGGAAGTGACTTGAAGCCTGGGAAATCAATCAACTGGAGTGTTGATTTACCATCAGCCTATCGAGTCCTTAGAAGATGAGGGCTGGCCAGCACAAGCAAACTACCACCAATGACTTAAAAGCCAGCCATCAATACACTGCAATCAACATCTAAAAAGACACACACAACAGGCACTATAAATACCACATAGAGCAGGGGTCCCCAACCACCGGGCCCCGGACCGGTACTGGTCCGTGGGTCATTTTGTACCGGGTCGCCTACTTTGCTTGGGCGCCGCCATCTTGTTTCGACGGCGCTTGAGAAAGTGCTTCCAGGTGAGCTTGTTGGTCATCGGTTGTAAAGCGGCGTTTGGGTGCTGAAGGAATCCTCGCGCCTTAGTTTCATTAAAGAGGTGGGGCGGCTTCAAACGAAGAGCCGTCCCGGTGGCGGTGGAGTCTCGCATTACTCAGGAGGAGATTAAGAAAGAGCCCGAAAAGCCCATCGACCACGAGAAAGTACAAAGGAGGAGTTGAAGATGGCGGGGAGAAGCAGGGGATGGCTGGCTGGCCGGTCACTCGGCTCGGCTCGGCTTGCCTTGGTTGTGCATGCTGATGCTGGTACCGGTCTGTGAATCATTTTGTGATGCCGGTACTGGTCTGGGTACAAAAAAGGTTGGGGACCACTGACATAGAGAACAACACACACACACACACACACACACACACACACAGAGCTAGAGAGTTTTCTAAAGATGGGATCCAGCATAAGCCTGAAAACTCAGAAGACAAAACACTTGGTTCCAGTGACTGACCAAGATTGGATCCTATAATAAATCCATTATTTTCTGGCATGACCCATGTGAGGGACAGGATTGCTATTGGGGAGAGCAATCGTATGCTGCCTAATTTTCTACGAAGGACTGCAGGTGAAACAACTCCCATGGGTTGCCAGGAGGAAGGTCCTTTGATGGTCTTCAGGAATCCAACTCTCACATCAAAGTTGTTGGGTGAGGCATGGACTGCACTGACTCAGCTGAAATGGAATCCAGATTAAACTAGAATCAAACAGAGAATGAGATCTACCTCCTTCAGGCACAGCCATAATAGGAATAGCCCAAAGTCCTTTCATTACATCCCCACCCAGCAAGAATCAAGCAAACCTGGGACTCACCATGTTCCCAGCATCTTTCTTCCCCACTTGGAACTGAACCCAGAAGGATTGATTGATTTGTCAAGTGATTATAAGATAACAGGTACAAGTATAAACATAGTTATGAATACAGGACATGGATACGTAAAAGAAAAAAAAAAAAGAAACAATAAGACAGTTTATATTATTTATAAACAATTTATATTATATATAAATATAAATAGGATATTTCTTCCAACAATAATAATATTCCTTTTTAATATTTACTGGAATATTTCATTCTTCTAGGAGAAGGGTGGATGCTAACTTTCTACAGGAGACTCCAGGCAATGGGTTCAAATGGTGTGTGTTTCCTGTAAAACTAGTCCCCTCCAGATCAGGGGTGGGATTCTACAGGTTCGCACCTATTCACTAGAACTGGTTAACATTCTAAGCAGTTTGGAGAACCGGTTGTTAGAAGAAATTACTGGCCTAATCCTGTAAGGAAGGCAGGAAGGAAACATTCTGGTGTTGCTTACAGAAACTGCCTCTCCGTTAACCCTTATTACATTCTTGGCAGGACTAGACTTCCTGTCTCAGGAACTTCTCTGGAGTTTCTTTTCCTGTCCTTTGCTGGTACTTTGCTTGTGTGGAGTGATCATTCAAAGTTACAATGGCACTGAAAAAAGTGACTTATGATCCTTTTTCACACTTACGGCTGTTGCAGCATCCCCACAGTCATGAGAGGCCGGGCGAGGAGGTGCGTGCCTCGATTTGAGTGATGTTGAGTTGGTCACACCCAGCCAGTCACATGATCACCAAGCCTCGCCCACCAACTAAGTCACACTCACAGAGCCAGTTGTTAAAAAAATTTGAATCCCACCCCTGCTCCAGATGTGTTATTGGGCTGGGAATTACATAGGTCAAGAAAATAGACAAAGCGTAGGAGGACTATAAAATTGCACATTGGGTCTGTTTGGGCGGGGAGATGACTTACAAGGTCCCTTCCAACTCTGTTAATCTGTATCTGTATTTGCATAGGCAGGTCCCAAATCTGAATACAAATTAACAACTCTTGTTTGAAAAGCAAAAAAAAAAAAAAAAAAACGGCTTTGCCTTTCTCACCCCAACCGCCAGGCATCGCTCTTCCACGTTGCAATGTTATGATTTTGCAGGACTCCCTTCCTCGATGGTGATTGGCGGAGAAGAAAGTGAAGCCTTGCAAAATTGATGGAGGCTGAAGATGCCCGAAGGAGAAACAACGAGCCTTCATTGTCGCCAACTGTTGCACATGGACAACCTAAAAAGCTAGCTATGACCTCTGACAGCCATGAATAGAATAGAAATAGAATAGAATTCTTTATTGCCCAAGTGTGATTGGACACACAAGGAATTTGTCTTGGTGCAAATGCTCTCAGTGTACAGAAAAGAAAAGATACATTCCTCAAGAGTCAAGAATCATCAGGTACAACACTTAATGATAGTCATAGGGTACAATAAGTAATCAAATCATATTAGGAAACAGTCAATATAGATCGTAAGGATACAAGCGACAAAGTTACAGTCATACAGTCACAAGTGGGAGGAGATGGGTGATAAGGAGTGCTGAGAAGATTTAATAGTAATAGTAATGCAGATCTAGTAAATGCTGTAGTTGGACAGTGTTGGAGATCAGGATACTCTTCCTGTGCCCCAGGAAGTTCAAAGCCCCAAAGAGGGCATAAAACCCAGGGACTCTCAGCTTCTCTTCCCTTTTCTTCTTTGTCCAAGAGGTCCAAGGCAGGTAATCCTGTCCACCATTAAACTATCTTTCCAAACAGCCTCCATATTTCCAGTTGTCTTTCTCCCCACTTTGGAACTGAACCCCAGATGGATATTTCTTCCAAGAGGGCCAAAGATAAAAGAAGCCAATTCGCCTTCAATTGATGTCGAGGGACAAATTCAGAGAGTTTCCTCAGAAACAAGAACGGACACAGTTTCCCATGTCTTCCCCTGGGTTGTTTTCAGATTGAGCAGCCTGGCCTGGGATTTCCTGATGGTCTCCCATCCAAGCAGTCCCTCCCACTTGCTGAGCTGCCCCAATAGGTAGAAGCCTGTGAGGTGCTGCCACCTTAAAAACAGGGGAGCATCTCCATGCCATTCTCTTCTAGGGGTGTTTTAAGCAATATTTCTGGCATCTCAAGAAGCCCAGAAGAGGTGTGTGGACTTCAGCTCCCAGAATTCTCTGCTCTGAATTCAAGTATTCTTCTGACTGGGGAATCCTGGGAGTCTTCCCGGCTCTCTGATAGAAGAAAGTCAGGCTGAATTCAGAGGTGGGCGTGGCTATGCGGGAGGGGCGTGGTTACGCAGTCGGAGGAGCCCAAGGGGAAATTATTTACATTCTCCTCTGGTTGGAATGCGGAAGCTGCGGGCTGGTTGGCGCTTCTTCCCTTTCCTACGTCTAGGGGCCTTCGCCTTTTCGATCACGTGACCCTGACCACGCCTCCTCTCCGCCTGTCCTGGCACCGCAGAAACAAACAAGCCCGAAGGAAGAAAGAGAGAAGCGGCGGCCGGGCGGATGGCGGAGGCGGTCAAGCCCCGCAGTCGGAGCAAGACCGGCCGGGCCAAAGCGAAGGTAACCCGCGGGACTATAATACCCATCGTCCCCGATCAGGAACACTACCCCCACCCCCCTTTTTGTTTTGGTAACCCCCCCTAACCCCCCGCTTTGGATGATGGGGGTCGGACCACGGAGCCCATGCTTCTCAGCGGACGTCGCTTGGGGTGGGCTAACTACGACTCCCATCGTTCCCGCCGCTCCTCTTCCCAGCTAGCCATTGGGAATGCAGTGGGGGGGGGGAGGGAGAGAGAGAGAGAGAGAGAGAAGGGAGGCTTCATCTCCCTTCCCCACCCAGTGACCCCAAAGGGTGGGCCAGCTGTGGCTGCTGGGAGTTGTAGTCCCACTCTCAGATTTTTGCCCTTTATTGTGGGAAGAGGTGCATAAGGGCCGGAAATATCATTTAAAGGGTCCAGTAAGATAGGCTGCTCCTGGCCATGGAGGTTCTATTGCCTCCTCTAATACCTCTCTCTCTCTCTCTCCCCCTATATTATGTTATGTTATGTTAATTATAACATTACATTTATTATAATATTACATTTATTATATATCATATTATATTGTATTGTGTTATATTAATTATACATTATATCATATTATATTATATAAATTCTTCCTTCTTCCAGCATCTCATTAGAGGAGTTAAAATATATATGTATAATGAAATGAATATATGCATATATACATATACATACATGCATATGATTATATTATGTAGTAATATACACATACATAATTTTATTTTCATTTATTGAAGTGCTAAGCTGCCTATCTCACCCAAGTGGTCAGATTGACTCCTCCTCCTCCTCCATCATTGGATCACACCTGGGATTATTTCGCCTTCAAAAAGCCATTCCTGGCCTTATAATTGGAGCAAAATCATCACAGCTGTGTGTGTGTCTCCACCTGGGCCAGGTGAAGAGGGGTGGGACTTCAACTCCCAGAATTCCTGAGCTAACATGGCTGGAGGAGGAATTCTGGGAGTTGAAGTCCGCAAGTCTTTAAGCTCCCTGCCGTAGATGGTCCTTTTGCAGTGGATCTGCTTAGGGAATTTTTGTTTTTCTGAATATTTTTCACTTCTTGCAGATTTGCGTGTTGGTGGTGTACAAGTAGTTCTTGATTTACAAATATTCCTTTAGAGACCATCTGAAGTTACAACAGCACTGAAAAAAGCAATGTGACCTGTTTTCACACTTAACAATTGTTGCAAACATCCCCATGGTCACCTGATCAAAATTCAGGCACCTGACAACAGGTGTGTATTTATGATGATTGCATTGTCCCAGTGCATCCATTTGTGGTCACCCTCTGTGACCTTAACAGTCTGTCATCCGGGTACAAAGACCTTGTGCAATAACAGTTAAAATTTGCATCTATGTTCATTACTTTGGTATTTGTTCACTAATCTTATTCTTATATTGATATACATAATATCTCTATTACTTTAACATTCCTCTTCTTTCCATCTATTAACATATCTATAAGCCATGTATCTCTATCTATCTATCTATCTATCTATCTATCTATCTAAGCAAATACCACTCATGCATCATCACAAAATCTTCAGAACTGTAAAGCGGACAAACTTGAAATTTGGCACCTATGTTCCTCTTGGCTTCTAGGTGCTCACTAAGAAAGGATTTTTCAAAATGACCATCAGAGCATCAATATTTCCTATATTATTATTATTAACACGCTCTGATGCTAAGGAGTTCTACTCCCCTTCCCTACCTGAAAACAAATCTGTTCCAAATGCAAAAACAATCAGAGGAGTTTCAGTTTTAGTTTCACAGCACCAAGCAGCTTTAGTACAGAATAGTTGAGCTGAGCCACACCCAGGCTCCTTGCTGTCTCCTTGCTCACATAGCAAATACTGTTTCTGTTTCCAAGCAGCCCTCAATTCTCTCACACACTGACAGGACACTAGCCAGATGAATACCGATGGATGCTGGTAGGCAGAGGCAGAATTCCTCCCCCCCCCGCCCTTATTTTCCTCCCCAAAAACTAAACCTGACCACATAGTTTCGTAGTGAAGCATGGGTATTGAGCTACTTTTCTATATTTCACTAATAATCTGGGGCTCAATTGTGGTTGTAAGTCAAGGAGTGCCTTTAGGGGTGTGGGTGACCCCTTCATCAGAGGTGGCACCAGTCTGAATGGGAAGCTTCTAGAAATGACATTTTATCAAACGCACACCTTTCCCCGGAGATCTTGAAAACAGCTGCTGTGTGGTTTTTCAGGACATCCGTGATGATGTGCCACTAGCACAAAGGTGTGTTTACCTGGGGAAATTTAAACACTAGTGAGTCCTGCAAGTGAAACTGTTAGAAGGAAATCCCATCAATCTGTTAACTTCCTGTAAGAAGGCTTTCTGCCTTGAATATGCTGCTAGCCAGCTTCATTTGACCTCTTTATCCTATCCTACACGCCACCCATCCATCTTATAAGGCATTATCTGCTTGGGGCAGTGTGCAGATAGTGCTCAACTTACAACAGTTCATTTAGCGACCGTTCCAAGTTACAACGGTGCTGAAAAAAAAGGGATTTGTGGACATCTTTCACACTTATGACCATCGAAACATTCCCCCAGTTGTGTGATTTACATTCGGATTCTTGACAATTGGCTCGCATTTATGACGGTGGCAGTGTCCCAGGATCATGTGATTCCCCTTTTGTGACCTTCTAACAAGCAAAGTCATTGTGGGTACATCTTATTTATCTCTATGTGCCTGTTGATGGCCGATTTCTCTGGGTGTTTTATTGTTACTTTATGCTCATGTTATTAATTTCTCAGCCCAACCAGTCACTCTGTCTCTTTTTCCCTCTCCCTCTCCCTCTCTTCCTCTCCCTCTCTCCCTCCCCCTCCCTCTCTCCCTCTATCTTTCCCTCCTCCTCTCCCTCCCTTTCCCTCCCTTCCTCTCCCTCCCTCTCTCCTTCTCCCTCTTCCTCCCACTCTCCCCCTCTCCCTCCCTCTTTCTTTCTCTCCCTCTCCCCCCTCTCCCTCCCTTTCCCTCCCTCTCTCCCTCTCCTCTCTTCCTCTCTCTCTCCCTCCCCTCCCCCCTCCCTCTATCTTTCTCTCCCTCCGTCCCTCCATCTCTCCTTCTCCCTCTCCTCCCTCTTCCTCCCCCTCTCCCTCCCTTTCCCTCCCTCTCTCCCTCTCCTCTCTTCCTCTTCCTCTCTCTCTCCCTCCCCTCCCCCTCTCCCTCCCTCTATCTTTCTCTCCCTCTCCCTCCCTGTCCCTCCCTCTCTCCTTCTCCCTCTCCTCCCTCTTCCTCCCCCTCTCCCTCCCTGTCCCTCCCTCTCTCCCTCTTTCTTTCTCTCCCTCTCCCCCTCTCCCTCCCTCTCCCTCCCTCCCTCCCTCTCCCTCCTTCTCTCCGTCTTTCTTTCTCTCCCTCTCTCCCTCCCTCTCTCCCTCTATCTTTTTCTCTCCCTCTCCCTCCCTTTCCCTCCCTCTCCCCTCTCTCCTTCTCCCTCTCTTCCCTCTTCCTCCCCCTCTCCCTCCCTCTCCCTCCTTCTCTCCATCTTTCTTTCTCTCCCTCTCTCTCTCCCTCCCCCTCTCCCTCCCTCTCTCCTTCTATCTTTCTCCCTCCCTTTCCCTCCCTCTCCCCTCTCTCCTTCTCCCTCTCCTCCCTCTTACTCCCCCTCTCCCTCCCTCCCTCCCTCTTTCTTTCTCTTCCTCTCCCTCCCCCTCTCCCTCCCTCTATCTTTCTCTCCCTCTCCCTCCCTCTCCCCTTTTCCCTCTCCTCCCTCTTCCTCCCCCTCTCCCTCCCTCTCTCCCTCTTTCTTTCTCTTCCTCTCCCTCCCCCTCTCCCTCCCTCTATCTTTCTCTCCCTCTCCCTCCCTCTCTCCTTCTCCCTCTCCTCCCTCTTCCTCCCCCTCTCCCTCCCTGTCCCTCCCTCTCTCCCTCTTTCTTTCTCTCCCTCTCCCCCACTCCCTCCCTTTCCCTCCCTCTCTCCCTCTCCCTCTCTTTCTCTCCTTCCTCTTCCTCCCCTCTCCTTCCCTTCCCTCCCTCCCCCTCTCCCTCTCCCTCTCTTTCTCTCCCTCTTTCTCTCCCTCCCTCTCTCCCTCTATCTTTCTCTCCCTCCCCCTCCCTTTCCCTCCCTGTCTCCCTCTCCCTCCCTCTCTCCTTCTCCCTCTCCTCCCTCTTCCTCCCCCTCCTCCTCTCTCCCTCTTTCTTTCTCTCCCTCTCCCTCCCTTTCCCTCCCTCTCTCCCTCCCTCTCTCCTTCTCCCTCTCTTCCTCTCCTCCCTCTTCCTCCCCTCTCCCTCCCTGTCCCTCCCTCTTTCTTTCTCTCCCTCTCCCTCTCTTTCTCTCCCTCCCTCTCCTCTCTTTCCACCCCTCTCTCCCCCCCTCTCCTTCTCCCTCTCTTCCTCTCCTCCCTCTTCCTCCCCCTCTCCCTCCCTGTCCCTCCCTCTCTCCCTCTTTCTTTCTCTCCCTCTCTCCCTTTCCCCCTCTCTCTCATCCCAACCTATCTCACAAGGTTGTTGTTGTGGTAAACATAGGAGGCAAGAATATTATTTATGGGTTTTTTTGGCCCTCGGTTGACCAATATAGAAAAACGAACAGGATAAAATGCTGACAATGATCCATTGAGGGATGTCCTTTTTCGTTCAGATGTCAGCCATGATTTCCTACCCAAAGTTTACACAGATCCAAATCTTTCCAAGAATCATCCTAAACTTGAATTAGCGAGATAGCAATTTGTTCTACTAAAAGTGACTTATGACCGTTTGATATCGTACACTGGCCAGAGCCCCTCTCTGGGGTAGATGGACAGTTAAGAAATATGAAGTATACATAATGAAATGAAATAAAATACAGGTCACCCTCGACTTACAGCAGTTCATTTAGTGGCCGTTTAAAGTTACAACGGCGCAAAAAAAAGTGACTTGTGGCCATTTTTCACACATGACCATCGAAGCATTCTCCCCCCCCCCCGGTCATGTGATTTACATTTGGATGCTTGACAACTGATTCATATTTATGACGGTCGCAATGTCCCAAGGTTCTGTGATCCCTTTTTGTGACCTTCTGATGAGCAAAGACAACAGGGAAGCCAGACTCATTTAACAACCGTGTTACTAATTTAACAGCTGCAGTGATTCACTTAACAACTGTGGCAAGAAAAGATGTAAAATGGGGCAACATCAGAGGTGGTATTCAGCCGGTTCTGACCAATTCTGGAGAACCGGTAGCAGAAATTTTGAGTGGTTTGGAGAACCGGCAAATCCCACCTCTGACTGGCCCCGCCCCCATCTATTCTCCGCCTTCTGAGTCCCAGCTGATTGGCTGGGTCTTCTTTGGTTGCCTTGCACAGGAGAAGGGAGCTGGAAAGCAGGTTAGTGGGGTGGGGAGGGAATGGAGATTTTGCAGTATCCTTCCCCTGCCATGCCGACCAAGCCACACCCACCAAGCCACACCATGCCCATCAAGCCACGCTCACAGAACCAGTAGTAAAAAAATTTGAATCCCATCACTGGGCAAAACTCAACACATTTCTCACTTAACGACCTAAGTCGAAGATGACCTGTATATATACCTTCTCCATAAACAGGTTAAAATCATAAAAAAAATGACAATCATAAAGTTGGAACAGTAAAATAAATTCAAGGCATCAAGACTATACTTATAGATTGGGGAACATAATGTAATCAAACACACATCACGGTGCCATACGGAAAAACACAACGTCTGTGCTCCCAAAGCTGGAACAGCTGGGTTTTCTTCAATCCTAATATACATAGTCCTCGACTTACGGCCATAATTGAGCTGGAAGTTACAACTGTAAGTCATTGTTGCTGTAAATTTGAGGCATCACGTGAGCAGATTCGAAGTTACGACTGGTTGTGTTGTGGTTCGCCGGCAGCAGGTGCGGATGGCTGAGGTCTCGGAGAGTGAGGACTCAGACGAGGGGCCTGCGTGGGATGCAGGGATGGGGCCAGGACCATCAGGGAGTGGAGATTGTGGAGGCTGGCAGCAGTGATGAAGAGAACCCCGAGGAGCCTGTGTCCAGTGCGTGTACGCGCAGGGCTGCTCAAAGGAAAGAGCAGCTGCAGCTGCATGGGTGACTCAGGAGTAAGGCTGCAAGGTGATGGCCCCTCCCTCAAGAGATAAAAGCCAGCTGAGAAACCGGAGTTCTTTGCAGGAAGCAAAGAAGTTTTTGCACTCAAGCCTTGTTGGACGTTCAGAATATCTTGGTTGGTGTTTGGAGACTCTTTGTGTTTGAAATACTGTATTTCTTAGTAACTTTTTCTTAGTTCTTGGCCAGCCTTGCACACAATCTTGGTAAGGTTCCTTCTTATCAGAGACAAATTAGTTTGAAACAGCCTTTTAATCGTGTTGGAAAGGAATTTGTAAAGAATCATGAAAAGGTTTTGCTGTTACCTCTGTTTTGTGTTCGTTTCCTTGGAACAAGCTTTGGGTCAGAACAAGTTGCTTACTCCAGGGGTTAAACAAATGCCGTGGTCGTTGAGCTAACACGATGGTCACTAAGTGAATGCTCTGATTAAGTGAATCAGTTTTCCCCAATAGGTGGTTTTTAACGGAAGTAAATGTGAGGAACCAGCAAAAAAAAATAAAAATAAATAAAGTTGGAAATTGTAGTCGTACGGCCATGGCACTGCAAAGCACCATAAAAGGAGTTGGCTAGCAAGGAACTAAAACGATGCAATCAGGTGACAGTAGGATGGGTGTATGGCTGTCATAACTTCGGAAATGGTTCATAAGTAACTTTTGGGAGTGTCCATCATAGCTTTGAATGGTCATTAAGCAGCCAGTGGTAAGTCGAAGATTACCTGCAGTAATCTGGTTTTTTTCCTCCATTTTTTGCTACCTTTTGTTTCTGAGCTGAAAATCTTCCAAACGCTTTAACTTTCCAAACAATTAATCAGTGGAACAACTTGACTCCAGAAGTTGTGAATGCTCCAACATTGGAAGTTTTTAAGAAGAGATTGGACAACCATTTGACTGAAATGGTAGAAGGTTTCCTGCCTGAACAGGGGTTGGAATAGAAGCCCTCTAAGGACCCTTCCAACTCTGTTTTCTATTCTGTTCTGTTCTGTTCTGTTCCATCCCATCCATTTCTATTATTCCTATTCCAACTCCATTCCATTCCATTCTATTCTGATTTCTTACTTTATTCTAATCTACTCTGATTGCTTATTCTATTCCTATTCTTATTCCTCTTCTCTCCTCTCTTCCATTCTATTCTATTCGCACTTCATTCGAAGGGTGTCCATCCCAAATTGCACAGCTAAAAGTCAGTAGAGATTCTCAACCATTCAGGTCATGGTTGACTGAAAATCTCTACAGACTTTTATGCCCAACTGTACCAAATCACTGGCACTTGTACCAAATCATGTGAAAAGCAGCTTACACGGATAAGGAAGGGGTGGTTTTTCCCCCCTCCTCCCAGAGCTGCCTATTTGCACCGTTCCGTGGCAAAAGACACAAAAACAGTTTTCTTCTGTTTCCCTTCTTCGTTCATAGGCTTGTCTGCATTTTTAATTGCTAGAATAGAAACTTGCTTGGAAATGGTGTCAGGTCTCCTGCTTGGGCAGGGGGTTGGACTAGATGACCTACAAAGTCCCTTCCAACTCTGTTAATCTGTAATCTGTAAACCTGTACCTAGGGGAGCCCAGAAGCCTTTTGGTATTCAAAAGCAGTGGTGATTTGTGAAACCCTTTTTGCATCAGGGTTTACTTCAGAGTTAAAACCAAAGTTGATTGAAGAACATGTGATTTGTTTTCTTTGTCACATAAGGGCTGACTTGTGTGTCTTGTGATAAAAAGCTTTTTTATTATCTAGGGAAGTCTTACTAGAGAGGGGAGAGGTTTCAAAATAATAAGAAGTTGCTAAATAACTATTTTTCTCTCCTTCCCCCCTCATTTGTTACAATAGCTTAAATGAAGATGAAAATACCAATTGCTGGAGAAGAAAAAATGGGCGGATGAGAAAGGAAGGATTTTGCTTTGGTTAGGTTTTTTGAGAGTGTGTATGTGTGTCTTATCTATTATTTCAGCTGTTTTTAAACATACAGTCACCCACGTGTAAAAATTGTGTATTCCATGGGGCCTTCAAACTTGACAACTTGAAGACTTGTGGACCAACTCCCAGAATTCCTCCTCCTGTCATGTTAGCTCAGGAATTCTGGGAGTTGAAGTCCAGAAGTCTTAAACTTGCCAAGTTTGAAGACCCTTGGTTTATTCCCGTGATGGCGAACCTATGGCACGGGTGCCAAAAGTGGCATGCAGAACCATTTGTGCCGGCCTGTGAGCTGCAGAAAAACTTACCTCACTGCGAACGTGCGTGCCTCACAGCTGATTTTCGGCCGGTTTGAGGCCTTTTTCGGCCTCCCAGAGGCTTGAGGAAGGCTTCTGCGGGCTCCTGCAAGCTTTGCAGGCTGAAAACTAGCCCCGTTTCGTCACTTTTCGGTATTTTAGAATAAAATAAACTCAGCTAAACTAATAGGACTTTTCTGTTGTGCCTTATTTCTTATGATTAGGTGGCTGTTGTTGTTTTTAAAAAAATTGTTTTAATTCCCACTAGGAAAAAAAGAAGAAGAACGAAGAGAAAGAGAGTGGGACAACCGAACCGACTTTGTGCAAAAGGATTGACGAAGAGGCTTTAAAGGAGAACAGCGCACCTGAAGGACTCGTTTCAGAATCCAGGCCTTGCCCTCAAGGCCCCCCGAAGGAAACCGGGGAGAAGGACCCCAAAGTGCCACCACATGTGCTCACTCCTGAAAATGAGAGACCCCCAGCAGCTCCCCAAATGCAACCACCCCTGGGTGCAAAACATTTGCAGGAGGAGAAAGAGGCGGCAATGGTGGGCAGGCAGGATCACAAGAAAGGAGCAGTTGATGGCAAGAGGACTTGTGGCTCGTTGGAAGAAAACATCCTGCCCACGGAAAGTGCACCCTATAGTAGCCCTACAGAGCCTCCAGCTGCCCCTTCCACTGAAAAGGCCCACACCCCCATCTCCGTTCCCCAAACAGGAATGAAAACATGCGTGGAGACCCCCACCTTTAAAACGCTGTACCCCGATCTCTCGGTGTTGTTATCGGCAGGACTGACGGATTTTACCTTCCGGCTGCTGCCTCACGGGGAGCGGTTGTATCCCGAGCTTCCAGTTGATCCCGAGCCGATCCCTTTTACCAAAGAGCAGTTGAAGGTTTTCGAGCCCTGTTCCTGGCTGGAGAACGTCGAGGCTTACGTGGAGGAATTTGGCAGCAGGGCCCACCAGGACCGACACAAGTTTTATGAGCTGGTGTTGAATTACTGCCGGTGCCGGAAACAGCTCTTGCTTGCCAAAGCCAAACTGCAAAGCCTCTACTTGGATGGCGAAAGTGTCCAAGACCGCCTGTGGACTTTCAGGGATAAGCAGCAGAGTGCCCAGGTGGGGTCAGGGAAGCTGGTTTGGGGCAGAATAACAGATGAGTTGGAGGTCTTCTAGTCCAACCTCCCTGCACAAGCAGGAAACCCTAGAATTTTTCAGACAAACTGGTTGTCATTCGAATCCCAGGGTTCAGAGCTCTGGTGTATGAAAGGCTCTTGTTGCCCAATGAGCCATGGTGGCACAGTGGTTAGAGTGCAGTATGGCAGGTTCCTTCTGCTGACTGCCAGCTGCCTGCAATTTGGCAGATCGAGCCCCACCAGGTTCAAGGTTGACTCAGCCTTCCATCCTCCTGAGGTGGGTAAAATGAGGACCCAGATTGTTAGGGGCAAGAGGCTGACTCTCTAAACCACTTAGAGAGGGCTGCAAAGCACTATGAAGTAGTATATACTGCAAGTCTAAGTGCTATTGCTATCCCTTCCCTTCCCCTTCCTTCCTTCCTTCCTTCCTTCCTTCCTTCCTTCCTTCCTTCCTTCCTTCCTTCCTTCCTTCCTTCCTTCCTTCCTTCCTTCCTTCCTTCCTTCCTTCCTTCCGCCACAGCGGGGCAATGGTTTGAGTGCAGTCCTGCAGGCTACTTCTGCTGACTGCCAACTGCCTGCAATTTGGCAAATGAAATCTCACCAGACTCATAGTTGACTCAGCCTTCCATCCTTCCCAGGTCAGTAAAATGAAGCCCATATTGTTGGGGGACAATAGGCTGACTCTGTAAACTGCTTAGAGAGGGCTGGAAACCACTGGAAAGTGGTATATAAGTCCAAGTGGTGTTGCTATTGCGATGGATGGAAGGATAGATAGATAGATGTTGTGGCTCCAATTCCTGAGCCTGTGCTGTTAGAGGAAGAGGATTGGAAGATGAGGAGGAGGAACTGGGAATGCCTTCCTCCCCAGGACCTTCCTCTCTCTGGCAATGCCTTCCTCCTTGATAATGCCTCAGGTTTCATCAGACAACCGAGAGGAACAGCCTGAGATTAATCAGGAGGAAGGCATATCGGAGCAGCCCCTGACAGGGAGTCAAGAGGAAGAATGTTGGCTTGATCCTAGGCAGCGTCGTAGGGAGAAATGTGAGTAGCAACATAGGAGGCGTGGGAGGGTCAGAGAGTGAGCTGAGTCATTGAGCCACACCCCACAGGGGATAAAAGTGGGTGTGTTGTCGGCTGGAATTTTGGGACAAAGTTTGATCTTACTTCAGGTTTTCTTTGTGAATGATTTTTGTGGCCTGCCTTGTAATTTTGTGTAAGTAGCTTTTTACTTGTTATCAGTTCGGACTGGGCAGGCAGAGCGTGTTGGAATGCCAAGAATATTATCAGTTCCAAAGAATGAACTCTGTGAAGTCCGAGCCAGCCTGCCTTCCTGTGTTTGTGTGAGTTTGTACTCTTTCATCTTTTGAGAAAGAAGAAAGGTGAGACAGAACAGATAGAGATAGTTTGACACCCCTGATGTAAGCTCACTCTGTGTTCCTTGATGTCTTTGCACTGAGAAGAGGGTGGGAGGACGCATCCTTTTTCATGATGTGAGGCAGGAGTCCCCAACCACCGGGCCCCGGACCGGGACTGGTCCGTGGATCACTTTGTACCAGGCCGCAAAGAAATAAAAATAAAAAATAAAATAAAAATGGCGGCTTTCTTCGCCTTCGGTGAATGCTGCTGGGATCAGGGATCAAGAACACAAAGGAGAGAAGGGGAGGGAGGAAGCAACCGAAGCCTGTCCTGCTCTCCGGCTCAGCGTCTTCGGTTTCCTCCCGCCTCGTTCCTCTCTCCGTCGCTCTCTCGCTCCTCCACCAGCCCAGGAAGAAACTGCTTCAAAGAAGCTGGCAGGGTGGCTTCCCGTCAGCGCAGCTCCTCCGAAGCGCCCGTCCACTCCCACCCAGCCCACTCCCACTCCCACCCAGCCGCCCGTGGTTTAATCCAGTGCTCTGTTCTGCCTGCCTGCCTTCGTTTCTGGTTGTTTCGGAGCAGCTTTGGCTGAGAATAATAACTATTCGCCTCTTTTTCTCAGCCGAAGCTGCTCCGAAACAACCAGAAACAAAGGCAGGCAGGCAGAACGGAGTACTGGATTGAACTGCGGGCGGCTGTGCGGGGGTGAATGGGCGCTTCGGAGTTGCTGCGCCGACAGGAAGCCACTCTGCCGGCTTCTTTGAAGCAGTTTCTTCCTGGGCTGGTGGAGGAGCGAGAGAGCGACTGAGAGAGGAACGAGGCAGACACCTGAGGGATGAGGCTGAGGAAGGCAGGGCCGAGAGGCGGGGCTTCTCAGCTGTCCTGCAGGGACTTGTCCTGAGCTGCGGAGACGGCCATGGGCCGTCACCGCCCAGCGCTCAGTTTTGAAGGCGCTCCTCAGCTTGGCGCAGTTCCTGAATCTGCAGCTGAAACCCTCCATTTTAAATGTCCCAATAGAAGAGAATATCTGTCACTCAGGGTTGCCATGAGGAGGCATTGGTGCTCCCTGAACTTGGTGGTTTGCTGGCAGACGTTTTATTACCCGACTAGGTAACAACATCAGATGGTAATGAAACGTCTGCAAGCAAATCACCAAACTTGGACTCCCCCCCCCTCCCCCCGGTCCTTGAAAAAGTGTTTCTGCGTGAAACTGGTCCCTGGAACAAAAAAGGTTGGGGACCACTGATGTGAGGGAATGTGGATCCCAAACAGGCAGGCAGGTGCTAACCGATCAACCAGACATGGTGGCCAGGAGTGGGATTTGGGGATTTTCCGAACTGTGTAGAATCTTAGCTAGGGGCTCTCCCGAACCTCTGCGAACGCCCAGCAGCCCAGCCCTGCTTTTAAGCGGTTTACAGCCTCAGCCTATTGCTCCCAACAATCCTGGCTCCTCATTTTACCGACCCTGGAAGGATGGAAAAGGCAACCTTGAGCCAGTCAAGAAGGACCGAACTCCTGACAGTGAGCAGAGCTAACCTGCAATTCTGCATTTCTAACCCCTGCGCCCCCATGTGAGCTCCAATTCCAGAGTTCCACAAGTTACTATCCCAAGTTTTGAAAATTTTGCTCCTTGCCTCTGTTTCTCGTGTTTAAAAAACCCCTCAAAAAAAGGTCACATAATTCTCACTTCCTTAATTGTGCCTCGTTGTGAGGGGTTTGGCAGGAACCCCTCGGGGTATCTGGGCCTCCAATCCTTTTACTATCCCAGCCTTATTCAAACCTTTTTTGTGTTTTCCCAGTACTCCTTAATTGTGTCCATCCATTCAGTTAACTGACATGGATGGTTGTGTGTGTGTGTGTGTGTCCCTCCACAATTCAGGCATGGGAATTCAGTATTAATTTGGAAAGGAGCTAACCCAGTCCTGCTATGCACAGCATTATTATAACCAAACCTCAGCAAACGGCAAGCAAGTCAGCCCAGTTGGATTGTGGATTGTTTACACAACATCCTAAATATTGTCCAATAATTTGATTAGCTTTCTCAGAAATTCCGTTCGTTTCAGCGTGGTATCCTGAGCATAGACCTTGAGAGGAGCCAATTGCTTTTATAAATTCCCTCCAGAAATTTGCAGTAAACTGAACCCCTTTATCTGAAATGATTCTGCGAGGCACTCCATGCCATCGATATATACAGTATGACAAACAAAACATTTTGGATAATTTCCTGGCTGATGGTAGTCCTGGGCATGCAACAAAATGAGCTTGTTTAGAAAATAAATCCACAACAGTCCAAATTCCCCCCACTCTCAAGTAAATCTACAAAATCCTGAGTGTTCCCCCATCCTTTGTGCTTCTTTCAGGGTGTCTGTGCCGATCAGTGCAAGGTGTCCGGCTTTCACCGATACCAGACGGTTGAGGTGAACGAAGGCGCATTGGGAGAACTGAAGAAGCTCTTTGATGCCCAGACCGAACACCTGCACCAGATCCTCGCTCTACACTTGTACACCTCAGTGTTGTCCCGCTTGCAAGTGGAGTCTTACCTCTACGACCTACTGAGGGGCTCCCCCTTGCTAAGGACGGTGGGCCTTCAACAGCAGGAGTCAGCAGGTGGGTACCTGACAGCTCCACTCGGTGGACCAGGCCAGGGGTCTCCAAACTTGGACAACTTTTAAGACGGACTTCAATTCCCAGAGTTCCTCAGCCAGCTTGAAGACTTGTGGACTTTAACTCTGGCAGTTGATGTCCACAAGCCTAAAAGCTGCCTGAGGAACTCTGGAATGGAGTCTTGAAGTCCACAAACTCTGGAATTGAGGAACTCCACAAGTCTTAAAGTTGAAGTCCACAAGTCTTGAAATCCATAAACTGTGGAATTGAGGAACTCCACAAGTCTTAAAGTTGAAGTCCACAAATCTTGAAGTCCATAAACTGTGGAATTGAGGAACCCCACAAGTCTTAAAGTTGAAGTCCACAAATCTTGAAGTCCACAAACTCTGGAACGGAGGAACTCCACAAGTCTTAAAGTTGAAGTCCACAAGTCTTAAAGCTGGCTGAGAAATCCTGGGAATTAATGTCCACAAGTCTTAAAGTTGCCAAGGTTGGAGACCCCTGGACCAGACCATTAAATCACCCCATCCCCCACTCCCCTGAAGGCTAAAACTGCTTTTGCAGGAAGTCCTCGACTTGCGGCTATTCTTCAAAGTTACGACGGTGCTGGGAAAAAAGTGACCGTTTTTCAGATGAGCATTGTAAGTGTTCCCATAGTCACGTTGATCCATATTCAGACACTTGGCAACTGACTCCTATTTATGATGGTTACAGTTGGCTGGGATCATCCAGTCACCCTTTCTGGCAAGCAAAGTCAATGGAGGGGTCAGACTCACTTAGCAACCGATGACTGCAGTGATTCACTTAAAAACTGTTTTGGGGAAGGCTGTAAAATGGGACAAAACTCAATAATTGCCTTACCAATAGGAATTTTGGGCTCAGTTGTCATAAGTTGAGGACTATCTGCTTTGAGAATTCTACACAAATCCCACTCCCTTCTAATTACTGATCATGTTATATATCTCGGTCATGAAATGCCTGCAAGTAAACAAAAAAACTCTGACAGCTCCAAGGATCCTCTAGTCGTCCTCCTCCTCCTCCTCCTCCTCCTCCTCCTCCTCCTCCTCCTCCTCCTCCTCCTCCTCCTCCTCCTCCTCCTCCTCCTCCTCCTCCTCCTCCTCCTCTTCCTTCTCCCCTTCCTGCTCCCCTTCTTCCTGCTCCCCTTCCTCCTCCTCCTCCTCGTATTAGGGAGCTGTCTGAATGAGCTGCTTCTGAATGTAATCAGAGGATGTTGTTAACTTAAACACGCGTTAGTCCCTTTTTCCTTGGCAATATAAATGCTGCTTCTCTCCATCAAGAGCATCTTCCTTCTTTCTCAGTTCCCTTGGCAGAACATATAGGATAGCCTTATAGGATGTCGCGGGGTCACGTTTTGTACCAAGAATCTCAAAAGATACCAGCATCCCCATGAATGAGGGCCTTTCCCATCTCCTGGGGTCTCTGAGAGCCATTTCTCCCTACATTTTTTTCTTTGCAGCTTTGAAGGCCGTGGAATCCCCTCCCTCAGACTTGGAGTCCCTGAAAGACTGCATCAGCGTCCTCTTCAGCTTCACCCGCCGACTCACTGAAGATCCACAGTTCCAGAGCGATGTTCTCTTGTGGCTTCAGAGGCTGGTGAGGAGCCTCGTTTTAGGTCACATTTTAGGCCATGCAGGTCACAATTCGAAGCTAGAATAGTAGGATAGATTTCATGAAGCGCTAGGGCTGGTTTAAGAAGAGCATGTCCTTGTGGGAATGGGCTATTGGACTATGCAGTCTCCAGATTATAGGGGGGTTGTGGGATTTCCTAGCTGAGGAATTCTGGGAGTTGGAAGTCCACAAGTCTTAAAAGTCGCCAAGTTTGGAGACCCTCCTCTGCTGAAGATAATTTTTTCCAACCTCAGCGCCTTGAAGACGTGTGGATTTCAATTCCCAGAGTTCTCCAGCGGGGGCAGAATTCTGGGAATTGAAGTCCACACACCGTCAGGTTGCTGCACCTGGGAAGCACTGTTATAGCTAAATTTACAGGGGCCTTCAAACTTGATAGCTTTAAGACTTGTGGCCTTCAACTCCCAGAATTATTCCTCCTGTCATGTTAGCTCAGGAATTCTGGGAGTTGAAGTCCACATGCCTTAAACTTGCCAAGTTTGAAGACCCTTGTGATGGATGGATGGATGGATGGATGGATGGATGGATGGATGGATGAATGATAGATAGATAGATAGATAGATAGATAGATAGATAGATAGATAGATGATAGATAGATGATAGATAGAAAGATAGAAAGATAGAAAGATAGATAGATAGATAGATAGATAGATAGATAGATAGATGGATGGATAGATAGATAGATAATAGATAGATAGATAGATAGATAGATAGATAGATAGATAGATGATAGATAGATAGATAGATAGATGATAGATAGATAGATAGATAGATAGATGATAGATAGATAGATGATAGATAGATGATAGATAGAAAGATAGATAGATAGATAGATAGATAGATAGATAGATAGATAGATAGATAGATAGATAGATAGATAGATAGATATGGATGGATGGATGGATGGATGGTTGGTTGGTTGGTTGGTGAGACGATAGACAGACAGATAGATATAGATGATAGGCCAGGGGTCTTCAAACTTGACAGCTTTAAGACTTGTGGACTTCAACTCCCAGAATTCCTCCTCCTGTCATGTTAGCTTAGGAATTCTGGGAGTTGTCCACAAGTCTTAAACTTGCCAGGTTTGAAGACCCTTGAGCTAAAGGGTGTACAAACTTTACAGATGTTTTTGTACTTTTTAAAAAAAAAAAGTACAGAGCATAATTTTGTGTGTCAGAAACACAGCATCCATAGGTATTAAATTAGATGACTGTGGAAGCCCTGAGCATTAATTACAGGTTTGTTTTTTTTAAAAACTAATGGATTTTTGGCATTTTAATTTTTTTTTGGCGGGTGGGGTGAGGTATTTTGTGTGCCTAATTTAAACACAGTGAGTTTTGACTCAATTCCAGGTGATTTCACGGGGCTTTCTCAGCAACACTACAAAAGTATCTCAAAATAGGTTTTTTTTTTTTTTCTCCAAAAGTCCATTTCTTTAAAAATGTTTCACTTCTCCTCCAAGAAGCTTCATCAGTTCTTTAAATAACAACAACAACAACAACCAGAAAGTCGAATTGCCTTTGGAAAAAAAAAAAACATGACCTGAATCTCCATAGACATCCATACGCAGGTGTGGATTCTACTGTCATTTCCTGGGGTGTCCTTTTGGCTGCAGACTTAGCCTAGTCTACAGCTGTAGGGTTTTCTACTGGTCTTCCATCTTAGTATTAACCAGGCCTTACCCTGCTTAGCTTGTGAGGCTAGATGAGGTAGCCCAATGCTGCTGTAGATTGTGAATAAATTAATAACAAGGGTAGTCCCAAAGATGCTTTTTCAAGAGACAACTGGGCTTTCTTGTTATAAGATGTTTCGCTTCTCATCCAAGAAGTTTCTTCAAGCTTCCTGGACAAGAAGCGAAATGTCTTCAAAGAAAAACCAGAAAGTCCCGTTGTTTTTTGAATAAGCACCTTTGGGACAACCATGGCCTGGAGGACTGAGAATCTCTATAGACAATAACGTTTTTTTATTTTTTTTGACTTGGTCTTCCTCCATTCCAGGTCTCCATCTTGCAAAGGGTTGCTTCTCCAGGAGACCACCTTTTCCTCTTAAACCACATCCTCCGGTGTCCGGCTGGGGTCAGCAAGTGGGCTGCTCCATTTGTTCAGGTGCCTAAACTTGATTTACTGTGTAAGGAAATATTTCTCGAGCTGTGGCCTTTTCGTGGTGGAGAAAATCTGTGTGGTTCCTTGGAGTCCAAAATGAGTTGACAGCTCATAAGTGTACACAGGTGGTCCTTGAGTTATGACCCCCATGTCAACCATTTTGTTGCCACATACAGCAAAAGCAAGTCCTGGGACATTATTTTACCAAGAGTATTAACTTTACTGATACCGTGTTTCCCTGAAAATAAGACCCTGTCTTATCTTTTTTTTTTTTTTGCCACCAAAATAGGCACCAGGTCTTACTTTTGGGGGTCGTCATCCACTGATTAACCTCATGTGTGTGTCACCCTCAGCCTCCTTTTTTCTGTCAGAGGCCTTCAGGAACTTCTTCTTCCTGAAGGCCTCTGCAGTCAATAACAGAGCTCTGGATCGATCCAGAGCTTCTTTGTTATCCACTACAGAGGCCTTTAGAAAGTCTTGCCAGCCTTGCTGGCTGCAGAAGAAATGGGCCAGCAAGGCAGGTGTCGGGGTGTGTGAGGCCTGGCTACAACTATCCAAAAGTAAGTCGTAGGGCAGCTCCATCCACCCCCACCCCCATCTTAATTTTTATCTGTGTACTCTGGAGCCAGCGGGATCTTAATTAGGGCTTATTTTGGAGAGTAGGGTTTATATTGGGCACACGTGTAAAAATCAAGCTAGGACTTACTTCCAAGGTAGGTCATATTTTTGGAGAAACAGGATAGTTCCACATAGGTCACAGAAGAAGCAAAGCTGGCTCCGAGGTTTTTTTTCCCCCACATAAGCCAGCCTAATTAATTTCCCCCTTTCCCCATTTGGGCCACCCCTTGGTCCATTATCCACCAATCCAGCACATTCATTTTTGTTTTGGCGAAAACCGTCCGCACTTTCGGAAAGTCCCCACCACATGACCTTGAGGTCTGGAGATTTTCTCAGGCTGCTTACGGCTCCCATAAATTCCCTCCCTCCCTCCCAGCTCCCGATATAGTCCTCAACTTACTGCCACAATCGAGCCCAGAATTTATCTTTTTGTGAAGTGAGAAATTTGTTGTAACTGAGCTTAGCCCCATTTTATGACTTTTCTTAACACATTCGTTAAGCGAACCACTGCAAGTTGTTAAATTAGTCCCATTGATTGTTAAGCGAATCTGGCTTCCCCCATGGACGTTGCTTGTCAGAAGGTTGCAAAACATGACCCCGGGACACTGCAACCGTCATAAATATGGGTTCATGGCCAAGTGGCTGAATTTTGATCCACACGACCATGGGAATGCTGCCAAGGTTGTAACTGTGAAATATGATCATAAGTCACATTTTTTTCAATGCACGGTCACTAAATGAACTATTGTAAGTTGAGGATTAGCTCTACTCGATACAGTTGTATGATGAAAAATTTCGGAATTCTGAAAATTCAGCATCTCTGATGTTGAGCTCCAAATTTGTGCTTTTTTGTTATCTTTTTTTTTTAAAAAAAATGCACCCTAATTTCACTCTTGTCTCCCCTTTCCTTTCAGATCCAGATACTGGGTAACCCATCTGGTGTCTTCCACTTCATGCAGGCCCTCGCTTTGCTCATGTCTCCTGCCAAGTAGGTTCAGAGTGCGAAACATGTTTCTTTTGGGGGGAAGAAATAACGGAGTTGGAAGGGACCTTGGAGGTCTTCTAGCCCAACCCTTTGCTCAAACCTGTACCATTCCAGACAAGCTCTTCTTAAAAAACCTACAGTGTTGGAGCGCCCATAACTTCTGAAATTAAGCCGTTCCACAGATTAATTGTCCTCACTGTTAGGAAGTTTCTTCTTAATTCCAGATTGCTTCTCTCCTTGCTTAGTTTCCATCCATTGCTTCTTGTCCTTCCTTCGGGTGCTTTGGAGAATAGCTTGGCTCCCTCTTCTTTGGGGCAGCCCCTGAGATATTGGAAGGCTGCTATCATGTCACCCCTAGTCCCTCTTTTCATTTGACTAGACATGCCCAGTTCCTGCAACTGTTCTTCGTATGCTTTAGCCTCCAGCCTTCTAATCCTCTCCATTGTTCTTCTCTGCACTCTCTGCGAAGTCTTAACATCTTTTTTTATATCATGGTGTCCTAAGCTGGTTGCAGTATTCCAAATGTGGTCTTACCCAAAGCATGTCAAAGTGGTGGTGACGCTTGATTTTGATTCTATCCTTCTGTTAATGCATCCTAGACAAGCTGCCTGCAAAGTGACCAGCACGAAGGCTGGGGGTGCCCTGTCCCTTTAAGACCCCTCCCTAGCCAGCCCAACAGCAGCTGGCTATAAAAGCGGAGCAAAGAGGCAGCTGGGTGGGGTGGATGTGGGAGCCAGTGGTTATGGGGAAAATGTAGTTTGCATTTGATTGGGGAATTTAAACAACCTGAAGCTCTTTTCCTAACCTGTCTCTCTGTCAGGATTCCGACACTTCCAAACTCCAAAAGGATTTATTGGGAGTTAAAAAATGCAGCATTGCCTGGGTGTATCGTAATTCCTATTCTCCAATGAGACACATCCATAGCCAACAGTCATTAATCATGCTCTCCAGTTAGAATTTTGCATGGAAGAAACCTCGGTCACCAAGAAACTATCTTTGAAAACATTTATGGAATGCGAGCTCCCTACTACTTTCTGTTGGCAACTCTAAAAGACCACAGAAATATTTTATGAGTTGACATTCGGCTCCCCTCACTTCTTGAACGTGACCTGTACAACACACGCACACCCACACCCACAAATTCACCCAGGGTCAAGGGCACAATGAGTTATGTATTTCAGAGTTGGCTAGCTGTCAGGATTCTGACGCTTAATCCCATTTAAATCATGAGTCTCTAGCCAAACTCCAAAAGGATTTATTGGGAGTTTAAAAATGCAGCATTGCCTGGGTGTATCATGATTCATATTCTCCAATGGGACACCTCCATAGCCAAGAGTCATCAATCAAGCTCTGCAGTTAGAATTTTTCACGGCAGAAACCTCGGTTACCTAGAAACTACCTTTGAAAATATTTATGGAATGCAAGCAACTCACTGCTTCCCCCTCCCTTTCTGTTGGCAGCTCTAAAAGACCACAGAAATATTTTTTGAGTTGACAATCTCCCTGTGAAGAGGCCAAGTATCCCAGTGTTAGGAAAAGCTGCCTTCTCTCGGTTGACTTGAGTTTGTTGTGTTGGTGAATAAATAATAATAATAAAAAAAATCACCTGGATAATAGGAAATCTCTGAACAAGAATTCCATTTTGTGTAATTCACGCAGACAACGGTAGGGTAAAACTTCGCGTTGCTCACTCAGGTCTTCCACCTGTTTGAGAACCTGTAGCTCAGGGTTGTCAAACTCGCAGGCTGGATGCATCCTGCGCTGGCCACTCCTCTGCCTGGTTTAGTGAAGGGGAAAAAGTCACACGACTCCTCTGACGATGTGAGTTTGACACCCCTGCTGTAGATTTATCGACATCTAACATAGCTAGTACTCATCGTACGACTGGTTGCTTGTTGGCCATTTCAAGTTGCAGTGGGACTTCCCCAGGAGGATTTACGACTTGGCTTTGAAGTTCTGACGGCTACCCCCCTCCGTGGTGACATGTTTGCATGTCGCACACTCAACAGTCTGTGTGCATCTATCCGTCTGTCTGTGTGTCTGTCTCAGTCTCTATTTCTATCAACCTTTTGCTGTCTATTTTTATCTATCTCTGTCTCTCCGTCTGCCTGTTTCTATCAACCTTTTATCCCTCTCTTCTATCTATCTTATCTATCTATCTGTCTCTCTCTTTCTCTCTCTCCCTTTTTTCTCCTTTCTCTTTCTCCCTCTTTCTCTTTCTTTCTTTCTCTCTCTCTCTTATTTATCCTATCTAATCTATCAGTCTCTCTTTCTCTCTCTCTCTTTTTTCTCCTTTCTCTTTCCCCCTCTTTCTCTTTCTTTCTCTCTTTCTCTCTCTCTCTTATTTATCCTATCTAATTTATCAGTCTCTCTCTTTCTCTCTCTCTCTTTTTTCTCCTTTCTCTTTCCTCCTCTTTCTTTCTCTTTCTTTCTCTCTTTCTCTCTCTCTCTTATTTATCCTATCTAATCTATCAGAGTATCTCTCTCTCTTTCTCTCTCTTTTTTCTCCTTTCTCTTTCCCCCTCTTTCTCTTTCTCTTTCTCTTTCTCTTTCTTTCTCTCTTTCTCTCTCTCTCTTATTTATCCTATCTACTATCAGTCTCTCTCTCTGTATCTTTTCCCCTCTCCCTCTTTCTCTCTCTCTTTCTTTTTTCTTTTTCTTTCTCTTTCTCTCTCTTTCCTATCTATCCTATCTAATCTATCAGTCTCTCTCTCTTCGCCTCTCTCTTCCCCCCTTTCTCTTTCTCTCTCTCTTTTTCTCTCTCCATGCGTGGGGAGTGGCCATCAGAATTTCAGAACTGAGTTGTTAGTAGTCTGGCGAGATGACAGCATTTTATTTATTTATTTATTTCTGATTTATTTTTGGTTATGGGGCAAAACCAGCCCAAACAATTAAACAACCACCCCCACAGCTTTCACTTAACCGACACAAAAATGGTCGTAAAATTGAGCTGGCCACATGGGTGATCCAAGTTTACAACTGTCACAACTTATGACCGTAACTGTCAGGGTTCATTACAGTTGTAAGTCATGTTTGTGTTGCCTGAAATTTCAAAAGTTCACGGAGTCAAAAAAATAAAGCAAGCTCCCACGTTTTAATGTTCCATTATGGGGAGCGTTCGGCAGAGAGGTCACGATAAGGTGGGTCAATCCATTCTAATATAGCAACAAAAGAAAATGGAACTTTTTCCCTTTCCTACTTTTTAAAGCCTGCCATGCTTTATATCCTGCAGAAATCGAGCGGAATTTATGTGCCACATGAAGCCGAGCGAACTAAGGCCTTCGTCACCAGGGGCCGAATCTGGAAACTGGACTTTAGTGGATGAAGGCGGAGAAGAGGTATTTTGAAAAGAGGATTTAACGTCCCTTGACTCACTGTAGATTTCTCTTGAGCCTTTATAGTTAGTTTTGGGTTTAGTTTTCCAGCTAGATGAGCAGAAAAGTTTGTTGCAACTTGGCTTTATTTTTAAAAATACTAGTATGAACACTATAATAGGAAACACAGTGAGGTTATTATTATTCTCCTATGGAATACAGTTAATATTTCTGTGGCTAAGTGATGACAAATTTATCACCTAGTGAGTTTTGCCCCATTTTACGCCTTTCCTTCCTGCTTTTGCTAAGTGAATCACTGCAGTTGATAAGTTAGTAACCCGGTTGTTAAGTGAATCTTTGACTTTTCTTGTCAGAAGGTTGCAAAAGGGGATCACCTGACCCTGGGACATTGCAACTGTCATAAGTGTGAGTCAGTTGCCAAGCATCCAAATGTAGATCAGGGGGATGCTGCAGTGGCTGTAACTGTGAAAAATGGTCATGTCACTTTTTAAAGTGCCATTGTAACTTTGGATGGTCACTATTGTAAGTCAAGGACTATCTGTAAGATGGGTACCATTGGAGTTGCTGTTTGGCCCTCAGTTGTGATATTACAGTCTAGAGTAGCGGTCACCAACTGGTGGGCTGTGAGAAAATTTTGGTGGGCCGCAGAGAAATCTTACCCCCAAAGCATCTCCCCAAAGCAATTAATCCAGGCTGCGTAGAAACACAAGGCTGTGCCACCCACATGGTCCGCCGGAACCCTCCCCACCTACTCACTCCTTACCCAGCAAACTTGCCTGCTAAATTGCTATTTTTCCTTTTTCCGACCGGGAGATTTAGATTAGCTAGGAAGCAGGAAATGGTTGGATTTCTTGCTTTCTAGCTAGTCTTTAGATCTTTGGCTCTGCTTTTAAGCGCAGCCGAACCTCCCTTAGGACTGAAGATTCTATTATTCAGTGCAGACTCACGGCAAGCAAATGAGCTAGCCGATGGCAGGTAGATAGATCACTAAATGATTCCGTGAGCAACTCAATCTGCCTGTTTGCTTTGCCTGATTTTGGGTAAAAGTTGCTCTTTTTTAATAAAAAATTCAATATTTACAGAGATGGTGTGTTGTGAGTTAATTTTGTGAGTTTGCTTGCTAGCAAATTTTATCTGACAGACTGAGATAGCTGATGGCAGATAGATAGATCTTTGAATGAATCTGTGATTCTCTAAGCAATGCAATCTACCTGCCTGCTTTGCCTAATTTTGGGAAAAAGTTGCTCTTTTTTAATAAAATATTTATATAAATATTTATAATACTTACAAGCGATGCCCAGCCAGTCACATGACCACCAAGTCACACCTACAAATTAGGCCAGGTCCACAGAACCGGTTAATGGTCCCTGGGATTTAAAATTATGAGTTTGGTGGTCCCTGAGATCCAAAAGGTTGGCGACCCCTGGCCTAGAGAAATATTGGAGAGGCTAACCCTTTCTCCCTTAACCAGTACTAGTGCTCAGTCTGAGCGTGTGTTTGTGTGTTTGTGTTTTGAGTGGGTGTTAACTCTAGATGACTGCCCAGACAAGACTCTGCAGTTTTCTTGGCCAGGTTTTTCGGAAGCGGTTTGCCATTGCCTCCCTCCTAGGGCTGAGAGAGAGTGGCTGGCTGCCAGGACCGCAACTTCACACCTGTGTTACACTTTTGTTTTGGTGCCAGCCCGCCATGAGCTCTCAGGTGTGTGTGTGTGTGTGTGTGTGTAAGGTAAACGAATGGGAGGTGAGAAGAAGGCTCCATTCTTCACCGTGCTGGCGGAGACACAACTGAGGAGAAATGTAGCCGCATATCGACAACATCTGGTTTGAGTTTGATTGGAGAATCAGGGACCAAAGGCAGGGAGAGTCTTGGGAAGGGAGGGGGAACGCGCTGGGGAATTTGGCGCGCGAATCTCAGATCCGGCTTTGCTTTATTTGCAGTCTACTTCACCTTTAGTAAAATATCTTTTCCACCAAATGTAGTCTAGGATCTTTCTTACTTAAAAGTTCGAGGTGAGGCAGGGCTGACATTGGCCCAAAGTCATACGGCTAGGTTTCATATCTAGGGTAAGACTAGAACTTCCCGTCTCCAAGTTTTAGCTTAGCGCCTTCACCACTATACAAAACCAGCTCAGCAGTACGAAATGCCGGTCCTTGATTCAGGTTTCTTTCATCCCAGGATGAAGATCCTGAAATGAGCTGGGTTCTCCTTCTGGAAGATGACCTGGTCGCTCTTTTGTCTCAATTCCCCTTCCACGAACTCTTCCAGCACATGCTGGGCTTTGATGCTGAAGGTGAGCGACTCTATAAAGCGAATTCTTTTTTTTTGAGGAGGTTTTTAAAAATTCAGTTAAAATGAGCAACGGCTGCCTTTTCAGCAGAATTCATTCAGGAACGTAGACCTCACGAGATTTAGGCCAGCCAAAGTTTCTCTGTCTGATTTTAAACGCTTTTTCTTTTCCTTTGATGCTTGCAATGTTGTATTTGACTCTGCATTGTATGAAGACTTCAGTGTGTTTATTTGTTGAGGTCTGTGTGTCTGGAGGAATACAGTACATTAAAAAATAAAAGGGAGAAGGGGAAAACATAGCTTCCTCTTAACATAACAGCGTTCCATGTGCCTGGGCCTACAGAGGTTTGGAACGATGGACACTTGATGACTTGTGGACTTCAACTCCCAGAATTCCTGAGCCAGCATGGGGGAAACTGGCCTCTTTATGACATGTGTACTTCAATTCCCAGAATTCCTCAGCCAGCCATTCTGGCTCAGGAATTCTGGGAGTTGAAGTCCATACATCATAAAGGGGCCATCGTTCCCTACTCCAGTATGAAGTCATGCTGGCCACATGACCATGGATGTGTCTTTTCAACAAAGCTGACTCCCTTGATGAAGAAACTGAGGTCAGCACTATCCCTTAGCATCCGACACGACTGAACAGGGGAAATTTTTACCTTTACTTTAGTATTTACACATAGGTAGCCTTTGATGAGTTTTCAACAGGACCCTGAAAGTGTTCATGCTAAGCACTCTTGAAAATAACCCACAAGAAATTATTGTGCAGAAAGCTAACATTGAAAGAACAAATGCAAGACTGGAACAAAAATAACTTCCAGGGTTACAAGAGGCCTGTAAGCCACCCAAAGTTACTTTGTGGCAAGATGGGCAGCCAATACATTTTATAAATAATAATAAAAAAGATATAATAATAAAGAGCCTGAATTTGTGGCTTAGGCCAAGAATGTCAGGCCTTCGCAAAGGGGCTACAGACTTAGCTGGACCAATTGGTTTGGGGCTCCGATGGGCCCATGCCATGTTGGAAGTTGTTAGCGGACTCTGAAGAAGATCTCATCTCTAACACATTGTATTTTGGCGCTCTCAAGTGTGAAAGAACAGGTCCACCCATAGTCCAATTAAACTGATTTATTGGTAATCGGTGGTATGCTGCCGATTTGCACCGGTTGTAGAGATCCGGTAGCACTGTTTAGCAGTTGGCCCTGCCCACCCCGACCTTTCCTGTCCTATATTTCCTTTGTTTGTAGCTCAGCTGATAGGCGTGGCAGAGCGGATTGCCATGCCTCAGCTGTTTTCCTCACCAGTGTGACAGTAAGTTTTCATGCTTATAATTTCCCATTTTAGAACACTCCGTGCGCACACAAAGCGCACACCTACAGAACCCAGTAGTAAAATATTTTGAATTCCACCACTGGTAATCATGCCTGTGCATAGGACTCTTCTCAACTAACAGTTAGCACTTGCTTGGAGTTAGCAAAATTTCAACACAATTCTGGGGAGCTTGGCCTTAAACCGTTGTGGTGTCGTAGGGATTCTAGGCTGATTTCTCTTTTAACTCTAACCCCAGTTCTTCCACACTCCTCTTCCTACAGGCTGCTGACTTATCTAATGCTATAATATCTGATGTTTTAATGCATGTTATTTGCATTTTATAATGTTATAAGCTGCCCTTTCACCTGGCAGTGAAATGGGTGGCATATAAATTTAAACAAGTGAGAAAATTTTCCTTTCTTCTCCCTGCCTTTGGCTGCAGCTTGTGCACTAATTGCCATTTCCATTCTGAAATGCTTTCCTGTGAGCAGGCAGCTACGTCTCCGAGAAAACAACTTCCCAAGAGATGATGAAGGTACTTACCTTCGCCAATTCTGTCGTGAATCTTCTTGCTGTGGGGCTGGAAACCTTCAACCGAGCCCGTTACAGGCAGTTTGTGAAACGGATCGGCCATCTCATCAGGTGAGGAGCTCTTGTCCACTTTCCATCATGGGCAGAGCCAGGTAAAGGAGCACGATTAGGACAGCAAAATGAACCCCCTAACTGAATTGTTGGGCTCATACGAGTAAATTAATTAATTAATTAATTAAGAATAAAACAAAGGACGAACTTAAAGGACCACTAGATCTCTTTTTCTTTGCTATCGGTTTTCTATGTTTCATGGGTCTGACGGCTCAGTGATTAAAGACACTGAGCTTGTCAGCTGTAAAGCTTGACAGCCCAGGTTCAAGACCCGAGCGCTGTGCGAAAGGATGAGTTCCCATTCCTTGCTGCAGCTCCTGGCCACCTAGCAGTTCGAAAGCATGTAAATGCAAGTAGGTAAACGGGTACCACTCCAGTGGGAAGATAACAGCATTCTGTATGCCTTTGGCATATAGTCATGCTGGCTGTATGTCCACGGAAGCATCTTCAGACAACAATGGCTCCCTCAGGTGGGAAATGGAGATGAGCACCACCCTCTAGAGTTGGACATGACTGGACAAGTTATCTTTATCTATGTTTGGTAGAGTGGAGGATTTCCCAACCTGTGGGCCCTGGAGTTTTTGCAGCTGGGCTGTGGAAATAGCTGGCGAGCATATGTGCACACATGCACATCCTCACTCATGTGAGCAGCAGGCATGTGCCTGTGCTCCATTTGCATGAGTTAGTCTGAGAGAGAAAGGCTGGTCCAAAATCACCCAGCTGGCTTTCCTGCCTAAGGTGGGACTAGAACTCACAGTCTCCTGGTGATTGGCCCAAGGTCACCATGCTGGCTTTCATGCCTAAAGCGGAACTAGAACTCACGGTCTTGTGGTGATTGGCCTGAGGTCACCATGCTGGCTTTCATGCCTAAGATAGGACAGTCTCCCGGTGATTGGCCCAAAGTCACCCAGGTGGCTTTCCTGCCTAAGGCGGGACTAGAACTCACCGTCTCCCACTTTGTAGCTTGTTGCCTTAACCATTGGACCAAACTGGCTCTCTAGTTCCTTAAACAAACCCCAAACTGACAGGTGATGGGTCATGAAACGTCTGCAAGAAAACCACCAAGCTTAGAGAGCCCCAACAGTTCAACTGAACTTCTCTTTTCTCTCTCTCCCCAATAATCCAACAGGATGACCTTGTGCTTCGTGAGTGATCATTGGGCCCAGTTTGTCAGCCGGGCCAAGGAGACTGGCCCCGTGATGCAGCCGTATTCCTTGAAGAAGCTTCAAGTCGAATTCGATGAGTTTTTCCTGAGGGCTGTGCTCCATGTCCTGAAAGCGAAAAGGTTGGCAGGAGTGGATTTTGTTACTGTGTGGAACCATGCTGATTCCAGTCTGGGGCAGAATGTTACTAGTCAATGGGAGGAAATCATCCATGCTGGGGAAATTACAGCAAGAAGTTAGAATTAGAATTAGAATTGGAATTAGAATTAGAATTAGAATTAGAATTAGAATTAGAATTAGAATTAGAATTAGAATTAGAATTAGAATTAGAATAGAAATAGAATTAGAATAGAATAGAATAGAATAGAATTAGAATTAGAATTAGAATTAGAATAGAATAGAATTAGAATAGAATAGAATAGAATAGAATAGAATAGAATAGAATAGAATAGAATTAGAATTAGAATTAGAATAGAATAGAATTAGAATTAGAATTAGAATTAGAATTAGAATTAGAATTAGAATTAGAATTAGAATTAGAATTAGAATTAGAATTAGAATTAGAATCAGAATCAGAATCAGAATCAGAATCAGAATCAGAATAGAACCAGAATTGGAATTGGAATAAAATTAGAATAGAATTGGAATTGGAATAGAATTGGAATAGAATTAAAACAGAACAGAACAGAATATATGGAATGGAATGGAATAGAAAACATGAAATGGAGTAGAGTAGGATAGGATAAGATAGGGTAGGATAGGAGAGTTGGAAGGGACCTTGGAGGTCTTCTAGTCTAACCCCCTGCTCAGGCAGGAAATCCTATACCATTTCAGACAAATGGTTGTCCTATCTCTTCTTGAAAACCTCCAGGGTTGGAGCAGCCAGAACTTCTGGAAGCAAGCTGCTCCACTGGTTAATTGTTCTAATTCTCAGGAAGTTTCTCCTTATTTCCAAGTTGCTTCTCTCCTTGATTAGTTTCCATCTGTTGCTCCTTGTTCTGCCTTCAGGTGCTTTGCAGAATAGCTTGACTCCCTCTTCTTTGTGGCAGCCCCTGAGATACTGGAAGTCTGCTATCCTATCTCCCCTAGTCCTTCTTTTCATTAGACTAGACATGTCCAGTTCCTGCAACCGTTCTTCACATGTTTCAGTCTCCAGTCCCCCAATCATCTTGGTTGCTCTTCTCTGCACTCTTCCCAGAGTCTCCACATCTTTTTTACATCATGGTGACCAAAACTGGATGCCCTTTTCCAAGTGGGGCCTTACCAAGGCATTAATTATGTAATAATGTATTAACAATTCACACGACCTTGATTCTGTCCCTCTGTTTATGCAGCCTTTATTGGAGGTTATTATAATAAACCAGTGTTTCCTTGTTGGCTTTCAATCCCCCTGCAGACTAGGAGTCTGGCTCTTCATGTCCGAGATGCCTTTCGGGACAGTGTCCAGCAACATGCTTTGGAAGCTGTTCTCTATCATGCACTGCGACGAAAGCCAAGATCTGGAAAAGTTCAGTTCCACCATGCAGCTGGCTGAGTGCCAGCAGAAACTCCAAGGTTTCCTTCCTTCCTTTATCCTTCTTGGGTGGAAATGCTTGGTCAGGGCCAGCCTAGATTTTGTAGCCTGCAGTCTTTCGGTGCCTGCTTTGGAACTGGTAAAAGGTTCACGGCCAATGTAAGCAGTCCTCGAATTGCGACCTTTCATTTAGAGTCCGTTTGACATTACAGGTAGTCCTCGACTTACAACACTGCATTTAGTGAATGTTCAAAGTTACTGTTGTGGTTTGCCTGCAGCCAGCTGGCTTTCATGGCTAAGGCAGAACTAGAACTCACTGTCTCCTGGTGATTGGCCTAAAGTCACCCAACTGGCTTTCACGGCTAAGGCTGAATTAGAACTCACTGTCTCCTGATGATTGGCCCAAAGTCACCCAACCAGCTTTCATGGTTAAAGCAGGATTAGAACTCACTGTTTCGTGGGGATTGTCTCAAAGTCACTCAACTGGCTTTTTATGCCTAAGGCGGGATTGGTTTATAGTCACCCAGCCAGCTTTCATGGTTAAAGGAGGACTAGAACTCACGGTCTCCTGCTTTCTAAGCAGACGCCTTAACCCTAGACCCAAACTGGTTTATATGGGATTTCAGAATTAATACAGACTATTGTTAAGTTTAGAGAAAGAGTTCGATGCATTGTATTTATTATGTATATCTGTACTGAAGAAAGTTGGAAGCCATAATTTCCCCTGGACGCTCAATGGGCTAGACATAATTGCAAGGAAAAGAAATAAAAACCTACCTTTGGTGCCGCCAACAGATCCGGCCAACCTGGAGACCTTTGAGCGCTACCTGCAATCGATGAACAGCTCTGAGGAGATCTGCCTGCTGACCACGTTCGCGCAGATGGCCCAGACCAAACGGGAGGATGTTGACGAGGACTTTGTGAAAGTGGTGGTGCTGGAGATCTATGAGGTGAGCAAGGCGGAGGCAGAGGTGGAGGAGGGAATGGTGGTGGGTGGGACGATCCCTGAGAGCATTTTCAGGGGGTTGCAAGGCCAAGGTGGCAGAGTTAGGAAGGGTTTAGGAAGCAATGTTTCCCTAGGTTGAGGTTGCCCTAAGTCCAGGGGTAACCAAGCTTGGGAACTTAAGACCGGTGAACTTCAACTCCCAGAATTCCCCAGTCAGCCATGATGTCTGGGGAGTTCTAGGAGTTGAAGTCTACTGTTCTTAAAGCAATAGCGATGTTATTGTTATTTCATTTTGTTTTATTTATTTTATTATTTATTATTTTATTTTATTATTTTGTTTTATTTTCTTATTTTATTTTATTTGTTTATTTTTGTTTTATTGTTATTTTGGTTCATTTTATTTATTATTTTTATTATTTTGTTTTGTTTTGTTTTGTTTTATTATTTTATTTATTTTTATTTATTTTATTGTTTTTATTTTATTTTATTTATTTGTTTATTTTATTTTGGTTCATTTTATTATTTATTTATTATTTATTTTATTTTATTATTTTAATTTAATTTATTTCTTCCTCACCTTTATTATTTTTACAAATAACTGAAGGCGGTGAACATATTCAACCTTCCATTCTTCCGAGGTGGGTAAAAGGAGGACCCAGATTGTTCTGGGCAAGAGGCTGACTCTGTAAACCGCTTAGAGAGGGCTGGGAAGCCCTGGGAAGGGGTATATAAAACTAAGTGCTATTGCTATATTCAACACAACTTCCTCCTCCTATTTTTCCCACAACAAGCCTGTGAGTTGGGTTGGGCTGAAAGAGGGAATGGCCTAAAGTGCCCCAGCCGATTTTCAGGCCTAAGGCGGGGAAAAGAACTCAGGGTCTCCTGCTGATTGGCCCAAAGTCACCCAGCGACTTTTATAGCTAAGGCGGGACTAGAACTCAGTCTCCTGGCCATTGGTGCAAAGTCCCCTAGACAACTTTCATAGCTAAGGCAGGACTTAGCCACCCTATCCTTAATAATTCCCCAGTCCTCCACAATGTCAATCATCATGGCACTTGCCAGGTCCACTGTGGTCCTCAAGCCTGAAACAAATGCAAAATTGGACATTATGAACACTTTAAGAAGAATACGTTCAGAAGGGTATTAAGTCTTGGTTAAATTTTGTGGAGGAGTGTGTTTCTGAAATATTTATTAATTTTTTGAAATCTCCCCTCAGGTATCTTATGTCAGTCTTTCCACAAGAGAGACTTTTTCAAAAGTTGGCCGAGAGCTCCTGGCTGCCATAACTGCTGTCCATACAAATATGATTTCTGTCCTGCTGGATCGAGTCAGGGAGACCATTGAAAGTGTCGGCATGGTAAGAATTGCCCAGATCTTTGAACAAAGCCACAAATGAACTCAAACACAAATGAACTCAAACCCCATCTAAAGGAAAATTCTGTGGCAAGACCAACAATTAATTAATTCCTTACTCCCTCCCTCCCTCCCTTTTTCTCTTTCCTTCCTTCCTTCCTTCCTTCTTCCCTTCCTATGTCTTTTCCTTCCTCCCCTCCCTCCCTCCTTCCCTCCCTCCCTCTGTCTTTTACCTTCCTTCTCTCTTTCCTTCCTCCCTCCCTTCCTGTCTTCTTCCTTCCCCTCCCTCCCTCCATTTTTCTCCTCCCTCTGTCTTTTACCTTCCTTCTTCCCTCCCTTCTCTCCCTCCCTCCCTTTTTCTCCTTCCCTTCTTCCTTTCCTTCCTTTTTCTCCTCCCTCCCTCCCTTCCCACGCCTCCTTCCTCCTCCCCTTCCCCTCCCTCCCTCCATTTTCTCCTCCCTCCTTCCTCTGTCTTTTACCTTCCTCCTTCCCTCCCTTCTCTCCTCCCTCCTCCTCCATCTCCTTCCTTCCCTCCCTTCTCTCCTCCCCTCCCTCTGTCTCCTTCCTTCCTCCCTCCTCCCTCCCTCCCTCCATTTTCTCCTCCCTCCTTCCCTGTCTTTACCCTTCTCTCCTCCCTCTCTCTCCCTCCTCCTTCCTCCCTCCTTCTCTCCTCCTTCCCTCCTTCCTCCCTTCCCTTCCTCCCTTCTTCCTCCCTCCCTTTCTCCTCCCTCCTTCCTCTCCTCTTTACTTCCCTCCTCCCTCCCTCCTTTCTCCTCCCTCCCTTCCCTCTCTCCTCCTTTCCTCCTTCCTCCCTTCTCTCCTCCCTCCCCTCCATCTCCTTCCTTCCTTCCCTCCCTTCTCTCCTCCCTCCCTCCGTCTCCTTCCTTCCCTCCTCCTCTCCTCCTCCCTCCTTTCCTCCTTCCTTTCTTCCTCTTCCTTCCTTTTTCTCCTCCTCCCTCCCTTCCTTCCCACGTCCTTCCTTCCTCCCTCCCTCCCTCCCTTCTCTCCTCCCTCCCCTCCCTTCATCTCCTCTCCTCCTTCTCCCTCCTCCCCCTCCCTTCCTTCCTCCCTTCTCTCCTCCCCCTCCGTCTCCTTCCTTCTTCCTCCTTCTCTCCTCCTCTCCGTCTCCTCCTTCCTCCCTCCCTCCCTCCATTTTTCTCCTCCCTCCTTCCTCTGTCTTTTACCTTCCTTCTTCCCTCCCTTCTCTCCTCCCTCCCTCCCTCCCTCCCTTCATCTCCTTCCTTCCTTCCTCCCTTCTCTCTCCCTCCCTCCGTCTCCTTCCTTCCTTCCTCCCTTCTCTCCTCCCTCCCTCCGTCTCCTTCCTTCCTCCCTCCCCTCCCTCCATTTTTCTCCTCCCTCCTTCCTCTGTCTTTACCTTCCTCCTTCCCCTCCCTTCTCTCCTCCCTCCCTCCCTCCATCTCCTTCCTTCCTTCCTCCCTTCTCTCCTCCCTCCCTCCGTCTCCTTCCTTCTTCCCTCCCTTCTCTCCTCCCTCCCTCTGTCTCCTTCCTTCCTCCCTCCCTCCCTTTTTCTCCTTCTCTTCTTCCTTTCCTTCCTTTTTCTCCTCCCTCCCTCCCTCCCTCCCTCCCTTCCTTCCACGTCCTTCCTTCCTTCCTCCCTCCCTCCCTTCTCTCCTCCCTCCCTCCCTTCATCTCCTTCCTTCCTTCCTCCCTTCTCTCCTCCCTCCCTCCGTCTCCTTCCTTCTTCCCTCCCTTCTCTCCTCCCTCCCTCCGTCTCCTTCCTCCCTCCCTCCCTCCCTCCATTTTTCTCCTCCCTCCCTTCCCTCTGTCTTTTACCTTCCTTCTTCCCTCCCTTCTCTCCTCCCTCCCTCTGTCTCCTTCCTCCCTCCCTCCCTCCCTCCCTCCCTCCCTCCCTCTTTCTTTGCTCCCTCCCTCCCTTCCAGAAATAGAACCCCACTACCAAACCAAATAAACCATGACCTACCCGTGGCAACAATCAGACCGACCCACTTGAGGAGCTCGGTATTACCCGGGCATCCCCACAGCCTGGTTAGCAAAACCATCTCTTCAGGGCCTTTTGGAAAGCATCAAAAGCCGGGGTTGGGGGGTTATTATTTCGCCAGAACGATGTCCCCCAGGAAGGGAGCCACCGTAGAGAAGGCCTTTCTCCTTGGTCCCACCAGGTGGGCCTCCTCAGGAGAGGACAACCCCTAACATTCCCCGCCTCCCCAATATGGCGGGTTGAGTAGATGCAAGGAGCCCTTAATCTGGACTCCTGCCACGTCAGACGATAGCTTTTCTATCATTTGGAAAACGTGACATTTAATCTTTTCTTCCTGGCTGACCCATTAGGTAGGTGTCTTCCTTCAAAGCACCACAAAATAAGAAGGTGTCTCAAAATAGGGTCCACTCAACCCAGGAATTGATTGTGGTGCCCTCAGATTCTTGGTGACTTTTTTTTTTTTTTTTAAGAAAACTTTATTACTCTTTTATATCTTTCAAAAACAAACAAAAAATATAAATACCTTGACATTGACAGTTTGTGGCAGAGGTCTCCAACCTTGGCTCCTGGAAGCCTGGCGGACTTCAACTCCCAGAGTTCCACAGCCAGCTGGCTGTGGAATTCTGGGAGTTGAAGTCCGCCAGGCTTCCAGGAGCCAAGGTTGGAGACCCCTGGTTTGTGGCATCATCTCCAATGCTTCTATTTTGTGCATTATTGACAAATATATACAATTTATGGAATGACATTTAACCTACATGTTGCTTATCGTTAATTCTTTCATCATCCATCTCTCTTAGTTCAAGCCAATCCTACCATTTTTTTTGCAAGTCCTATAATACTCAGACTCCTCTTTCTCTTGTAACATCAGGGTTAAATTTATCCATCTCAGCAC